>CAUYRT010041138.1:0-66534 GCA_963574885.1 Lepilemur ruficaudatus | reverse complement strand
GCCTGTGGCCAGTGCAGTTACAAAAGGCTTTGTGCTCAGAAGCACCCCAGGCTTGGGGTTCAATGCTCTGCAGTCATTGTCTTGCAATTCTCTTTTTTTTTTTTTTTTTTTGAGACAGACTCTCACTCTGTTGCCCGGGCTAGAGTGAGTGTCGTGGAGTCAGCCTAGCTCACAGCAACCTCAAACTCCTGGGCTCAAGCAATCCTTCTGCCTCAGCCTCCCAAGTGGCTGGGACTACAGGCATGAGCCACCATGCTCGGCTAATTTTTTCTATATATTTTTGGTTAGCCAATTAATTTCTTTCTATTTTTAGTAGAAACGGGGTCTCACTCTTGCTCAGGCTGGTTTTGAACTCTGTACCTTGAGCAATCCGCCTGCCTCGGCCTCCCAGAGTGCTAGGATTACAGGCGTGAGCCACCGCGCCCAGCCTATTGTCTTGCAATTCTTAATAATTTTATCTTTCACTTTGTGTTTCCCAAATGAAATCCAGTGGGACAATGGAGCATGTGAGGCCAAGAGCCTCTGCTTATATGTGTTTCTGCTTCCTGTCACTTCCCCTCTTCCCAGGGACAGTCAGGTCCTCAGCTGCCTGATCCCTACCCTCTGATGCCCTGGGCCATGCCCAGCACCCGCACCCCTCCACTCCCCTACCCTGCAGTTGCCACCAGACATTTACTAATTTTTTAAAAAAATGATATTGAGCTTTCCAGTCTGTGGATGTATAGTTTCCTTTTCTCTCTTCTAATACAGTTTTATTATTTTCTCGATAAAAATAATTTCTCAATTTTCTTGCATAGCTTTGACTATCTATAGTTCTTTCTAGGTATTGCTAAATATTACAATTGCCATTGAAAGTCATATGTTTCTAGGATTATATGTTCAAACTCTTGGTAATTGGACTATAGAAATTCAATTTTTATATGTAAGTTTATATGCAGCAAAGTTGTTAAATATTCATAAATTCTGACCTTTGTTGAATTATTTTGTGGTTCCTATGTTCCTATGTAGAAGACCGTATGCTCTTCAATAGTCTTAGTTTTGTTCCCTTTGCTCAATGCTCATGCCTTTCCTTTCTTTTTTTGTCCTCTCCTCACTCCCCGTAACACCTAGTACCCATGGAAAAATGTTAAATGCAAATGATGATGGTGAGTGCCTCTGTCTTATTCCTGATCTGAGGGGATTGTCTCGCCATTTACCATTAAGTAGGATGTTTATCGTAAGTTTTTTGCAGATACTTTATATCAGAATAAAGAAGTTCTCTTCTATTCATAACCTATACATCACCCCTAAATACTGAATGTTGAATTGTATTAAATGCTATTTTGATATTTGAAGATCTCATGTGAATTTCATTCAGCATGTTTTAGTCATTTTCTTTGGTATGATAATGGTCATGGTTCTAATTTTGTTATACTAACAGAAAGGAAGTATTGTATTCATTTTCAAACCCACTCAAGAATCTCTATTTGCATGAAAAGGGTAAAAAACAAAAAAGTAAACTCAATTATTACTAATTAGCACCCTATCTTTTCCCCTTCACAGCCAAATTTTCAATGAAAGTTGCCTGCGTTCACTGTTTCAATTTCTTCATCTCTTACACATGGATCCACCCATGCCAGTCTGGCCTCTGAGTATAGATCCACTCACAAAAGCAGCTTTCCGATTGATTATGAACCACATCCTTTTCAGAAATTCTGGAGGTCCTTGTCTTATTAGAGTTTTAAGCCACCTTTAAGAATAGTTGATACCCTTTTCCTTTCTTGATATACCCTTACTCCTTGGATCTCATTCCTCTGATCACTCTAGATGCTTCTTCTGTCTACTTTGTAGGCTTAACCAATTGGTTCATTAATATCTTTGTTGCAGGGCTCCACTATAGGTTTCCTAGTAAAGTAACTGTGATATTCCCCTAGGAGATCTCATCCGTGGCCACGGCATCATCACCTATGATTGTACTGATTTGTAGTCTTAAGGGAAGATCTCTCTTCAGATCCAATTGTCTGTCCACCTATTCAATGTCTTCTTTTGGATTTTAAGATTGAGATATGAGAAATAAGCTCTAGAAGCTCAGAGGCTTTACACAGTGGGAGTTTATTGCTTGGTAGCATACAGTCCAATCAGCATTAAGAATGGTCATTTGAAGGACTAGCCTCTTTTCAACATGCAGCTCTGCCTCAGCATAGGACCTCTAAGTCCTCTCCACTCAGCTAAGGACAGGAGTATAGAATGTCCCCTAATCACAATGGGGGATTTTATGGTTTGGTAGTGACATTAGTACACATCACACACACCCATAGTCCAGTAGCTCCCATAGTCCAACGTAGTCACATGGCCACATCTATCTCAAAGGAGGCTGGGAAGGAAAGTCTAGCTTTGTTCCAGGAGGAAAGGCAACTGGGGTTATTGATCACCAGGTAAGTCTCTGCCACAGTTTACCCTTCCTTTTGCCAAATATAAATGTCATTCTTCTGTTCACACAGAGAATACACTTACCCCTTCTCTAAGGGAGACATCTCAATATTTCCCAAATTTATATCCAGTAACAGCCACTAGCTCAAAGGCCAGGAAGTGGCATGATGTTTAATCCAAATGTTTTGTTGCCTCATAGTAGACAGGCAACCTATGAACTAAAAAGACTCATTATTCAGTGACATTCCCCCCAGCGCAAACACCAGACACCCACACACCCACATATACTATATGCGTATATATAGTATCAGGGACAGCATAACCTCAATAAAAACTCTTATTCAAAATAAAGAAAAATGAGAGAGCAAGAGCACACAGTAATGGGACCCTCTCATAGGCACTGTGAAGCCTCCTCCCTGGCAGCGTGGATTTCATTAATTAGACCCTGAATCAAATATTTGTGAAGAACCACCTTCTGTGGCTCCTATTTTGTCCTCTGAAAGGTTCTTCCTTGATAATTTTTCTCCATGGCCACATCTGAAGTAGATTTGGGGGAGTATGCCCTCCTTCAAGAACATGGAGCTCTCATGGACCAAGTCTTGCTCATACAAGTTTGAGGGACTGAGAATTGTTTTAAAGCATTTAACAGTCACAGACTTTTGCAAGAAGACTGGTGGCTTCTTTGGCAATGTAATCTCTTAAAAATGGCTTAACTTTCTGAAATATTATCTTTTGTCAGTTACATGTGCCAGTATGCACAATAAAAAAGCGTTTTCTTGACTTAGTTCCTAAGTCTGACTTAGTTCCTCACCTCCATGCCTCTCTCTAATTTAATGATTTAAACTAATCGAAACAATAGACTTGAGTGAAAAGATACTAACCTTATTCTGATCTTTGCTGCATAGTTGAGTCAATTTGTTGAACTTAGAAATAATCTGGACCTTTTATAACTGGAGATATTTTTCAATTTTATTTCTTACTATTTAGAGCCTAGAAGTAGTCAGCTTTTTCTAAGTTAGAGAGTCCTTGTTTTAATCCCTCTGATCACTGCCTGAAAACTAACCAATTTCTACCTGAGCTCATCTCTTTATGGTAAAACTCTTCTCAATGCAACCAAGAGTGACCAATTAGTACTATCATTCCAGCTCTTTCAAACCACCTTACCTAGTATACCGATTGGGTGGATATCTGATCTCCCTTTCAAATGATACCAAATGATTTTTCACTGCAAAATAAAAAGGGATCTCAATTTTTCCAGCCTCCAATATGCATTTCTTCACCACCTAAACACTAAGACAGTGTATTTCAGGTTTATAGTATGGCAGTATCCCTACTTCAAAGTGCCAATTTTTATATAGCTTCAGCTATCACTGGTTTATAAAACTGATAACACATCAAATATTAGTAGACTGACACAAAAATTAATTTCTCACTCACATAAAATATAATTACAAAGGGAAGATGTGGGATGGGGTGAGGGAGTTAGAGTAGTTTAAGTATTACACAGCTACTTAGTGATTACAAATTCTTCCACTGTGTGGTTGCACCCTCTTCAAAGTTCAGAGATTCCCCATCATTCATCCTCATCATTCTGCAGATGCAGAAAAAGAGATTACAGTGGGGATTTTTATAAACCAGTCATAAATGTATTGTATATGCACTTTCACTTGCACTTACTTGTGGGGCAGCTGAAAAATAAAGTTTAGCTCTACATCTGGTAGAAGGAAAAGTGAGTTCAGTGGACAACTAGCCAATCTCTGCCATAATATCTCCAACAAAACATATAATCTGTCACCCTAAAACTTGTCCTATTTAACTATCACTGTAATTATAATAGTAACAGTATGCGGGAAAGCTTCAAATCATCTTTGAATGTGGCTATCATATATGCCCAAGATCAAAGCATAAAAAATGACTTATGTGTAGTAGTTTACTTGGGAGTATGTAAAAAATGAGAGTCAATAGTACAAAGATGTGGTATTGTGTTGTCTTCTAATTCAGGTAACTGGAGTTTGCTCCTTTGGGGATCTTCTAAGATGCTTTGTGAAATGCATTGCAAAACTGTCTTCATGATAGAAGAAAGGAAAAGCATTTAACCTTTGGATCCTGTCCCTCATGTTTCTGGGGAGGCCCATGAACCTTGATTACCTGGAACTTGCAGATGGTGTGTGCATAAATGCTGAGTGGAGTCCCATGTACATTTCATGCTGCAGTGGCAGAAAAGCAGTGGGGAGGAAAGAAGGAGTATATGGTGTGAGGTCCAAGATGAAGAACTGTCAAGTTGCACCTGCACAAAGATAGATCAAGTATTCTGGAAAGCATTTTGATGGTAAGGTAGGAAGAAAAATCCACATCCTGAGTAGATACAAATTCCAGTAAGGCGTCATCACTGCTTTCTTCAAGTAGAAGGGTTATCGTATCATCAATTTTCATCAACCTGCCAAAGTGAGGGCTCAGTACAGTTCTCTTCTGCTGCTGGCAGGGCTGCCATTCAGCATTGTCAGAACCTTGATTGATCAGCCATAGGGAGAAGGAATCCATTCTGTTGTGCCCATGCATAGCTGCTGTCCTTGCCACCATAGCTAATCTTTTCATGCTCGTTGCATAAGCATGAAGTGGCTGAAGAGAGTGCCCGGATGACCTCCAATGGATAAATCACTAATTTATTTTGTCATGGAGGGCCTTCTCTGCGGTAGATACTGCCTGCTAGGCATTAACCTGGGATATAAAACTGCCCACTGTGCTACTATGATGAGTCCTTCCACATGTCTCTCTTATTTTCTTTTCTACAATCTTCCAAGTTTATTCTTTTCATCCCTCTGACCAATAACTTACCACTGACCATGAGTATTACTTCTAACTACTTCTTTCAACATGCAAAGTGAACAGTCAAGAGTACTGCTCACACTCTGCCTGTAGGAAGGATTTACCTTTATCACTGTCTTCAAGAGCCACCTCTAAGTGGCTGTGTAGTGGAGAGCTGTCCATGACAGTAAGCACTGATATACTGGGCTCACGCTCCTAGGACCCAAGGAATTAATGGAGCTGATAATACCGAGTAGGGGCTATATTTCAAATGGCAAATAGTCTTCTGCCAGAGACAGCATGGCCTTATTTCAGAACCCAAGGGGTCTGTGCTGTAACTCTCCTGTTAGGGCTTGCCAGAGACTCCATATACCATCCAGAGAGCTTGAATGAGATTAAGTGTATGAAGTGCCTGTAACATAGCAAATATTGTACACTTTTAAACACTCTGCATTTAAAACCATTGTTTTGCTTGTCAATTCAGATCTGGACCATTGAGTTTCCTTTTTTTTTTTTTTTTTTTTTTTAGACAGAGTCTAACTCTGTTGCCCAGGCTAGACTGAGTGCCGTGGCATCAGCTTAGCTCACAGCAACCTCAAACTCCTGGGCTCAAGCAATCCTTCTACCTCAGCCTCCCAAGTAGCTGGGACTACAGGCACGCGCCACCATGCCTGGCTAATTTTTTCTCTATATATCTTTAGTTGGCCAATTAATTTCTTTCTATTTATAGTAGAGACGGGGTCTCACTCTTCCTCAGGCTGGTTTCGAACTCCTGACCTTGAGTGATCCGCCCGCCTCGGCCTCCCAGAGTGCTAGGATTACAGGCGTGAGCCACCGCACCCGGCCTAGAGTTTCTTTTATGTGATGCCTTACAAAGACTATGCACATATTTAGGGGTTTCCTGTTTATGTTTCATTTTTCTCCAAATTTATTTTTTTAAAAAATTGACAAATGACACTATATGAAGTTATCATGTATAACATAATGTTTTGAAGTATATATACATTGTGGAATGGCTAAATCTAACTATTTTTAATAATTAACAAATATATTACCTCACATATTTAACATTTTTTTTTTTTGGTGACAACACTCTATATCACTCTCTTAGCCTTTTTCAACAATATAATATATCATCATTAACTATAATCACCACGCTGCACAATAGATCTCTTAAACTTATTCCTCCTAACAGTAATTGTGCATTTTTTGACCAATGATTCCCCAACAACCCCAGTCTCCAGCAACCACTAGCCTACTCTCTTCATCTATTAGATCAAGTTTTTTAGATCCCACATGTGTGTGGTATTGTCTTTCTGTGCCTAGCTTATTTCACTTAACATAATGTCCTCCAGGTTTATACATATTTTCGTAAATAACAGGATTTCCTTCTTTTTTATGGTTGAATGGTATTCTATTATGTATGTATGCCACATTTTCTTTATCTATTCATCCCTGGTGGACTCTTACGCAGGTTGATGCCATATCTTGTCTAGTGTGAACGGTGCTGCAATAAAGATGGAGTGCAGATAACTCGTCAACATACTGATTTCATTCCTTTGGATATATATCCAATGCTGGATCATTTTGTAGTTCTATTTTTAATTTTTTGAGTAAACTCCATACTGTTTTCCATAATAGTTGTACTAATTTATATTCTTATCAACCGTGTCCTTGGCATTTCTATATTACGTTTTTACTAAAGCCAGCTGGTTCCCCAACTTTATTGGTAAAAATTTCTCCACTATTAATGAAGAAACTGATGGTCACAAATATAATCCCAAACTATTGAGCTGTATTAATGGACATTGAATTTTTGGTTCTTACACATGACTAGTCCTCAAAAACATCTAGAGAATGTGTTTAAAACATAGATAGTTAGGCCTAACTCCAGTCATTCTGATTTAGTAGGCCTGAGGTGGAGCTCAGAAATCTGTATTAAAAATATCACCCAGGTGGTTCTGATTTTCCACCAAGTTTGGGAGCCACTGCTCTAATCCACATGTGGGAAAAACCCAGTCACCAGCTGTAGGTCTCAGAGCCCCTTTTCAGTCACACCTCTCAGGGAATGAGAAACGTCTGTGTTCAGAAAGGCAAGACTAATAAGACTAATACCATGCAGCTCTCAAGGTGGCCTGTGTCACCTCAGTGCCCCGAAACTGTTGGTACACATTAGCTACTCAAATCATGAATGAATGAATGAGTGAATGAATGAATGTCTACCATATGTCTATGGCAGCACTGTTCTTGAATACCATTGTTTTTCTTTTCCTTATTAGAACTCTCCTAATAATACAGCTTCCCTATTAAAAGCCTCAATCCTTTATGTTTCCACTTAAGCTGGAATTTTTAATTCAAATATTTGTGCAAAAGAATCAGGAATTAACAAGACCAGGCTGCTACTGTTCACTTTAATGAAAACATTTCAAGCCTTATATTTTCCACCACTTTTCCTCTTTACAGATCTACTTTCAAAAAGTCTGAGTAGTAGGAAAGTATTTTACAGTTGATCCTCGAATGGTGTTAACACTGTAAATAAGCAATTGATACTAACATATTTTTGCTCGTAAATGTGTGCTTGCCCTTAACGACCCATGATATGGATAGCTCTATCTGTTAATATAAGGATGACAGAAGACTATTCCAAGTAGATTTGCAGAAATAGCTGGCTTTTGTGAAATAGTATCATAAATATTCCTAAAAATGTGTACAGTCTTTTGAAAAGCTTAAGAAAAGAGCCCTTTTCTGGTTCCCTAAGAAGCATAGAATTATTTTTCCTAGAGCTACAAAAAATGATGTTGGTATTTTAATGGAGATTGCATTGGATCTGTAAATCACTTTGGGTAGTATAGACATTTTAACAAAGTTGATTCTGCCAATCCATGACAGTGATATGTTTTTCCATCTGTTTACATCCTCTGCAATTTCCTTCCTCAATGTTTCATAGTTCTCCCTGTAGAGGTCTTTCACCTCCTTAGTTAAATATTCCTAGGTATTTTATTTCTTTGTTTCTACTGTGAAAGGTATTGAGTCTCAGCTTGACTGTTGTTGGTGGAAAGGAATGCTAGACACTGAATAACCAAAGCAACCTTAAGCAAAGCGAACAAATTGGGTGGCATCACTTTACCAGACTTCAAGCTATACTACAAGGCTATAGTAACCAAAACATCATAATATTGGCACAAGAACAGAGACATAGACCATGGATCAGAATAGAGAACCCACATATAAAACCATCATCATATTGCCATCTGACATTTGACAAAGCAGACAAAAACATACACTGGGGAAAAGAATTCCTATTCAATAAATGGTGCTGGGAAAATTGGAGAGCCACATGTAGAAAAATGAAACAAGATCTGCACCTCTCACCACCCACAAAAATTAATTCATGATTGATTATAGACTTAAACCTCAGGCATGAAAATATAAGAATTCTAGAAGAAGAGGTTGTAAAAACTCTTCTAGATATGGGCATAGGCAAAGAACTTATTAATATAAAGAAGATGCCAAAGGCAATCACAGAAACAGCAAAAATAAATAAATGGGACCTGATTAAATTGAAAAGCCTCTGCACAGCCAAGGAAACAATCAACACAGCAAATAGACAACCTACAGAATGGGAGAAAATATTTGCATGCTAGACATCCAATAAAGGTCTAATAACCAGAATCTGCAAAGAAATCAAGTGAATCAGCAAGAAAAAAAAATCAAACAACCCCATTAAAAAGTGGGCAAAAGACATGAACAGAAGCTTTTCAAAAGAAGATAGACTAAAGGCCAATAAACATAAAGAAAAATGCTCAACATCTCTAATAATCAGCGAAATGCAAATCAAATCACAATGAAATATCACCTAATTCCAGTGAGAATGGCTTATATCAAAAAGTCCCCAAACTCAGATGCTGTTATAGATGCAGAGAGAAAGGCACTGCTATATACACTTTTCGTGGGACTGCATACTAGCTCAAACTCTATGGAAAGTAGTATGGAGATACCTCACAGAACTAAAAGTAGACCTACCATTTGATCCAGCAATCCCACAACTAGGTGTTTATCCAGAAGGAAAAAAAAAAAGACATTTTATAAAAAAGACATTTTCACTCAAATGTTTATTGCCGTACAATTCACAATCACAAAGATGTGGAAACAACCCAACTGCCCATCATTACATGAGTGGATTAAGAAAATGTGGTATATGGATACCATGGAATATTACTCAGCCATTAAAAAAATGGTGAACTAATACCTTTTGTAACAACCTGGGTGGAACTGGAGACCATCCTTTTAAGTGAAGTATTGCAAGAATGGAAAAACAAAAACCACATGTACTCACTACTAAATTGGAACTAATAGATCAACCCTCATGTGCACACATGGCAGTAAAATTCAATGGAAATCAAGTGGATAGGATTGGGAAAGTGGGGAAAGTACAGTGCATAGTATCTGAGTGATGGACACACTTATAACTTTGACTCAAACTGTACAAAAGCAATTCATGTAACCGAAACCTTTGTACCCCCAAAATATGCTAAAATTTAAAAAAAAAAACAAAAGTGCCCTTCTGACTTGTGCCGGTTTCTATCATTTAATTCCTTTTTTCATAGCCATATATCTCGCCCATCTGTCTATTGATGCCTCATTTTAGATATCAAGACTGTTATATTAATCTCACTTGTCTGCATTCAATGGATGGATGACTCATTTGGCTGCATTTCATCTTGCCTTACAGCATTTCATCTGTCTATTCCCAGTGAAGGTCTGGATTTTAAAATAACATTCCATTAGTGAACATTTTTATAGAAAGTACTTTAAACACACCCACTTATATATGGAGGTGCATAATACATAGTTTTATATATTTTTTCTGAAGTGCATAAAATTTTGGACTTATTTTTATTGGAATAATTTAAAGACTGTGCAAAATGGGTTAATACAGGCTCAAACTCACTTTTGTAAATTCTCATTTTAGTTTTTATCGTTATCTGATCAATGGCTGTCTGAGAAAAGATTATAGACTATAAATAAAACAGTGAGCTAAGTGAATTTTTAAAGACATTTCCACTACAAAAGTCTTTCTCTCCCTCTCTTTCTCTCTCTCTGTCAGACGCACACATATATGCCTACACACACGAACACACACACCACCTTCTATTTTAGCCAATTCATATAAGTTAGCATTTCAGGAGTTTTATGTTAAGTTTTGGCTTGAAATAAATCACTTCATCTAGCCAAAACCACTGACTTTTTCTTGGTTTCTACACAAAACTCTAATTCAAGTCCAGTTTCCTTCAAATTCAGTCCAGGTGCTAAAAATGTCTCTGGTTTTCCAAGGAACATTCAACAGAATTTCTCGACTCTATATTCATATTTATAACATAGCTTCTAAACAGTCCAGTATTTTGTATTTTCTGGATTAAAGTGGCTCCGTGGTGAATTTGTAGTCCATCAAATTCATAGACACTCAATTGTAAATGTATGTTTTTCCTCTTAGAAATCAGTGATTATTCTTTAAGGATCATGTTTTTTATTGTTTGCATTATTTTGAATTCTTTAGAGAATAGGCATGTGTGTTTTAAGTTAGCAACAAAAAGAATAATACAAACAAACCATTTCTTTAAAATTCATTTAGGTTGCCATCAAATGTAAAAATTCAGATTCATGGTAATTTCTGTAACTATTGACTTTCATGCTATTTACTTGATATATAGAATTTTAGATATTTCCTTGGATTTGGTCCTTGGGGATAATTCAATGTATTTAACCTTCATTAGCTTTCAAATCTAAAATATAGAAGGCCTCCTCTTCCACTCTCTTTCTTCGTCAGCTTAACTCTTAAATTTTGATTAAAAACAATGATAAGCAACAATGCTTCTGATTGTCAAGTATCGTGTTTGGAAATGTTAATAGACCTTATTAAATAGCACAGCCTTAGATAGGCAAGATAGCACCAGCATATATGGATAAAAACAAGTTCTCCATCAGTTAAAAAATAAGTAACTGTAAACAAGTTATTTGCTCTCTCTTTGCCTCAATTTCCAGACTGTGAAATGGAAATTATAATAAACATTCCTAACCTAGAATGTTGGTGCAAAGATTACATCAGTAAAGAAGTATCTAGAATGTCGTAAAACTCAGTAAATATTAACTCTTACTGTAGACTCTTAGGGATTTGAAAAAAATCACACAAATCAGTGATTTTTGCATAATCATTATGAAGTCAAACAGTTGGTGTGGGAAGACAACAATTTCTGGAGTATCTAAAGTATCATATATTCTCAGGATAACTGAATTATTTATTTATTTATTTATATATTTTTTGAGGCAGAGTCTCATTCTGCAGCCCTGGGTAGAGTGTAGTGATGTCATCAGAGCTCACTGCAACCTCAAACTCCTGGGCACAAGCAATCCTCCTGCCTCAATCTCCTGAGTAGCTGGGACAACAAGGGCGTGCCATGCCACCCTGCCTGGCTAATTTTTCTGTTTCTTATAGAGACGGAGTCTTACTCTTGCTTATACTGGTCTTGAACTCTTGAACTCAAGCGATCCTCCCGCCTCGGTCTCCCAGAGTGCTAGGATTACAGGCGTGAGCCCACACACCTGGCCTACTGACTTCTTAAGTATGGTCTTATCCTTGAATGATTTTAGGGTAGATGATCAGGTAGGGCACATGGTCTCTGATTATTGTGCATAAGAGTCACATGGCTTCTGGTTAAAATGCAGATTCTGCTTCAGTAGGTCTGGGGTGGGTACGGCATTTCTAACAAGCAACTGGGTGAGCCTTATGCTGTTGGTCCAGGAATCACATTTTTGAGTAGCAATGACCTAGACAGCTTCATACGGATTTTTTAAGAAAAAATTATATGTAGTTTGTATTATATACAGTCATGTGCCACATAACAATGTTTAGGTCAATGATGGACTGTGTATATAATGGTGGTCCCTTAAGATTGTAATACTGTAGTTTTACTGTACCTTATCTATGTTTAGATATACAAATACTTACCATAGTGTTACAGTTGCATACAGTATTCAGTACAGTAACATGCTCTTCAGGTTTATAGCCTATGAGCAATAGCTATACCATTTAGTCTTAGGTGTGCTGTGGGCTATACCATGTGGTTTGTGTAAGTACACTCTATGATTTTCACACAATGACAAATTCAGCTAATGATGCATTTCTTAGAAGGTATCCTGGTCATTAAGTTATGCATGACTGTACACAATGCCCTATCTGCTATTGAAATATAGACCAACCTAATTGACCTGATGCATTGTGACAATCTAGGAATCTGTTTTACATGGACATGGGGTATATCAGTTTCGTGAAAGAATTCAAGCAGATGTCCTTAAAATTTTCTAAAATTCTCCTTGAGATAGTGGCTTAGGGCCATGCATCTCAAACTTTAGCTACATTGAAATCATGTGAAGGGCTTCTAAAACACATATGATTGGATCCCCACCCTTGGAGTTTCTGATTCAGTAAGCCTGAGATGAAACTTGGGCATAGGCATGTACAAGTTCCAAGGTGATGCTGAGACTGCTTGTCCGGGTACCAACTTTAGGAAGCACTGGCTTAGAGTATTCATTGATTCTTTCCTGAAAATCAGCCTGAGTCTGGCAATGTTCTTTTACTTGAATCATCAATATAGAACACACTACTGTGCTTCCAAAGGAGGAGCTTCAACATCAGTTTCTTTGAGATACTACCATCCATAGTATCATGATTCTTAAATGTTTTTAAATTTGCTTACCACGTCAATGGAACAAAAGATACTGTAAACTCCCATTTATCTCCACACAATAAAACATTCTCAGACTCAACAGGAAGAGAGGCACTGGTTTTGATTAAAGAATAGTGAGGTGATGCCTGTTTTCTATTAAGTGTAAATTATTGCTATATCCCAGATGCATTAGTACCAAGATTGTCATGTTATAAACATGAAAAAGTAATCTTGGATCACTGGAAGAATTCTCCTTGGCCCCACAATTTTATTGTCTACATTGATAACAATTGATTGGATGGATAAAAGTCAAGAGCCAGAAAACATCTGAACAGTGTCATCACTTAATTTTCAGCATACAACACACAGTGTTCAGAAAGTCGTGCAGAATGTGTGCTTCACACTGAGTGAAATTAGGCTTGGAGGTAAAGAACAACCAATAGGTGGGGCAGCAGGGGGATCAGATAGATAAGGTTACTTTTTCGAACATCCAATGTGAAACCTGGATGTATTTGACTAGGTCATATTTTTCCTGGTAACTTTGGCCACTTTAGAAGACACTTTGGTCCTGGCAGTTGGAATCTGCATCAGAACTTTGCAGACAGAAAAATCTCAGGCCCTTAAGTTTATTCTAGATTTGCTTATCTTTCTCAAAATAATAGTGAGTAAGTCAGACTCAGCTACCAGACTGGAGCATGTGGAAGGTTCCAGCTTCTTTGATGGTGTACCTGGGGCTATCCTAGAGGGACTAGTCTTTAGAATAGAGAGCTGGAGCCTGTAAATGAGGTTTACCTGTGCAATTGGCTTTAGATTTGATGTCACTTCTGATGGAAAGCTATGACTGTCAGGCATGGGTGCTTTTCAAGCACACTGTCGCCTGCTTCGAAGACTCTGCAGAAAGAGTGAATTACTAATGGCCAGAAGCAGATCTTTAAAATATTATGTTAATATTAATAGTGTCAGGATCTGAAAAAACCCTTGAAAATAATCATACCATTTGACCAACAGCAAGGAAAGTTTTTGTGTTAACTCAGTATTATGAAATGGCAGAGAAAACTGAAGCTATGAAAGATATAATAGCTTTAAAATGGAGGTTTAATAAACATCTAAAGATATTGATTTTCCTTTTAAAACATCCTGACTGCATATTACATGATTTGTCTTTTATTAACTCAAGGTCTTGAGACCTAATAGAATGCTTACTATGTGTCAGACACTGTTCTACTCATTTTATATGCCCTTATTAATTCAACTTATATAAGCAGTATGTGAAGTAGGTGTTCTTTCTTTTACCAAAAAAAGAGAATAGAGCCAGAATTTAAACAAAGCAGTTTTGAGCACCAGAAGCTGTGATTTTAGCCACCATAATATACCACTCTCACCTAAAGATACAAAATTTATAATTGTCAATTAAGCATAAATGTTACATCTGCCAGGGGACACATATATATACAAAAAGAAACTTCTTTGGAAAGTGTGTTGATGGGAGACAATTTGGTGTAATGAAAAAGAACAAAAGTCAAGGAAACAAGTTCTATTCATAACTCTACCTGGTGGTATAGGGGAATCAGTTGTCCTCTCCCTAGACCTAAGATTTCTCATGTGTTAAATTGTGGTAATGGTTTCACAGAAAAAGATGATATTTGATATGAGATGTGCCCTAATATTCTTGGGTTAGGTAACTGAGGTTACATTTAAGGTCAGTACATTTTAGCAAACTTCTATACTGCCTGTGTGTAGGGGCCACCTGTGGGGTGATTTTTTTTTTTTTAATGCCAAAAAGACCAGTAGTCTGCCAATAACTTTCCCTTCCTAAGATTACACTAAAATTTTAAGAAAGCCTGTATTATTTCTTTTTTTGTCCTTGAAAAAAATACTCATTCTTTCAGAGATCTACATTGAGATTTGGAGTAAAAGGGTTTTCTCTAGCTCTAGATTACCTTCTGTTGCTTTGCTTTTCAAATTCTAAAGAGCTTATAAATAATGTGTCCCAGTCTCACTAAACAATCATAATAAGGCATGTTTCTTTGCATCTACCACTTATGTGTTTAAATCTATAAAACTGTATATTTTTTAGCAAGGAATACACTGATTCCCATCTAAGAACACGCAAAATATGATGTGGAACAAATACAATATGTTGGCCATTATTTGCCACTTTGAGCAGGCGCTATCATATATGTGTGTGAGTTTAAGTGAATGTGAGTGTGTCTGTTGGCTTTTGTTTTTGTAAGTACATATGTGTAGGAAATCATTATCTGTTTTAATTTGGGTAATCTAAAACAAGATTACAGAGAGACACCCAGCTTCCTGTGATCTCTCTGAAGATTTGACTAAGAGGAGCATCATATCTGACTCCACTTTCCACCTTTGTTGGCTGAGATTTCAATCAGACACTCTAAGGAATTATCTGATAGGTTTATCTTAGGACCTTTCAAAATTCAAGACTCCCTCAGGAGAAGAGACATGGGGGGATAGCCCTTAAAGATGTAGCCCATTCCAAAGGAGACAAATGCTGGCTTTAGTTTCACAACTAGATTTTCTTGCTCACAAAAGTTCCCAATAAAACCCAGCTGGTTCAAATTTTGTTTGCAGACCTGAAACCCAGCAAATTTGGCTTGGCTTCCTATTTTGCAGAAAATGCTTCACACTGCCATAATCTGGAAATATTGAAGTGTACAAACCCTAAACAGAAACAACAGGAGAACAGCTGTCTCCTACCTTCACTTTCTCCCAACTCTACCCTTAAAGGCTTAGGTGTTGTTAAGGGAGGGGGGAAAAGTCTGCCACTGAACATGAAATGCTGTATGAATCATCCTTGACTACCTTTGTTGTTTGCTCTAAGCTAAAAAAGAAAGATTTAAAGAGTTGCCATTGATAAGTGAGACAACTCATATTTTGGCATTACTAGAGAAGAAAAAGAGCATTTAAGATGATGGAGGGAAATGGAACAACAAAACAATACTGTTACAAGTTGAACAATAACAAGCTTCATTATGTGAAAGCGTAGTGTTATCTTTTCCATTTTCCACCCTTACGCTTTCATTGGCTTCATACAATCCCCTTGTTGCCTATAATTGGGGATGGAGTTAGTGCCAAGGCAGCATAAAACAAGCAGTCTTTCCTTTATACTTTCTGTGCATCATGGTTGTGTATATGAACTCATAAAAGTCATTTATTATGAGCATGTGTATTCCTGGCTTAAAGAGCCAAGTACTCTTGTGACAACAATATAATGGCATCAGATGTATTCCCATAAAAGAACATATGTGGGCACTTAATAGTTACTGCCCCGGCACCTACAAGCTGGGATATCATCTTAAAGGGGGACTCCTTAGAAAAAAAAGAATGTTTGGTACTTGGACAAATAAAGTACTTTAGATGAGACAGGTGAGAGATGAGCAATTCTTTGTTAAGAATCCACTGATGGTGGCAACAGTTCATCTTCCATAAGTATCAGATTTTCTCAAATCATCTGCTAGTGTTCTTTTCATGGCTTCACGAAAATCCCTTACAGCATTGCAAACATCAGTAAATATTCTCTCTGGCTAAAAGTTGCAAGAATACTCTGAGATCACATTTCTGTCTTGTAAACTGTAAAATGAACACAATATAATTTTTATTCTTCTCATTCCTCTTTGGAAAGCATCTATCTATTCAGGGCGTGTGGCACAAATTACAGTAAGCAAATTAGTTTTCAAACTAGATAAAAGAATACAGAATGGAAGAAAGTGTTTCTTGGCACATGTGAGCCCTTAGTGATGTTTTGGGAGTGTGCCTCAGTGACAGAGACTATTCCCTTTTCTGTTGGCTTCTGCCCTAAGGTGGAATGGTTTCCTTTACTTACCACTGAGTCTGAGGACAGAGCGTTTCCAACCACCAGAGTGCTTCAAGTTTGTCAGAACTCTGGGACTGATGTTCTACCATTGCATTAGCACTTGAGTCAGGTGGCCAGGCCCTCACTGTAGACACATGGTAGCATCTTTAAAAACAGCTCAGGTGGCAAAAAGAGGTCAAAGCCCACTAGTTCCTGAGTGTGCATCTACTTTAGTTGGGAGTCAAGGCAATCTAAAAGGAAGGAAACCACACACATCATTTTTTTGCAGGGATTTTTCAAAGGGTGACTTATCTTCATGACACACTGCTGTGTGTCCCTGAGGTCTGTGTAGGAAAAGATGCTGCTCTTGATATTTTAAGTTTGCAGCCCAGCCATGATTCAGTACCTGCATTTCTATTCACTCACTCTTTCTAGTGGAAGACAGTCTAAAACTTACAATGGTATTTTGTTTAAAGTACATATGGTAGTTATTACACTGAAAATGTACACTAAGCATATGTCTACAACCCTAATAACTGCTTCCAACACTTCTGCACGGCTGCTTCGACTCAGTCAATTTCTTTCCCTGTTCTTTGGCCCAAACTACCATTCCAGCACCCCTACCCTAAAATGGAAATACTGTTGCTTTTAATTGTTTTTGTTCTTTTAATACTGCCAGGTAGCTGAAAGGGAACTTTTGAGGTGGTAACATCTCTTACTGATCCAATTTTTTTCTTTCAATTTGTAAAACAGGCTTAGCAGTTACCATGCCTCTATCTGGTTATTCTCTACCAATTGCTGGTTTTTAAAAGGTCTTTATCTATTAAACATAACTCTCCCACCTCTCTTTCTCCCTGACCATCCCCCAACTCCCTGTCATTAAAAACTTTCATTCCAGTAGCCTAACATGATGTGGTTTACTATCTGATTTCTCTTTCACTCCCAAAATTATGTGTTTTCCACTCTACCAATGGTCTCCATCCTGACTGTACACTGAAAGTGTCTAGATGGCTTTATGAATTATGAATGTCCAGTACATTTTCTATGCTTCTCTCTTGACCTATTAAATCAAACCTACAGGGAGAGAACCCAGGATGTTTCATTTTAAATGACCTGGAGTTAATACTGATTGTAAACAATAGCAAAGCATACTTTGCTAATTAAAAAAAAAAATCATAGCTTCTACTGTATGTTTACTGCAGCAATATACTTTATGTATCTTGCCTCATTTAATTTTCACAATAAACCAATGAGTATTGTTATTCTAACTTAGAACAGAAAACTGGGACACAGAAGAGTTAAGGAAAAGGAAAAAATACTCCAGGTCATACAGTTAGCAAATTTTGGAGCAGGGTCTTGAATCCATGGCTTGAAATCAAAGGCTGGCCTATTCCCACAATATTCCTCCTCACTACACTCTATTGTCTGTATGTACTAGTATCCTGTTTTTATTTCTAATTCTCACCATGTCTTTGTGATTTCATGTAAAGTGACAAAACAGCTGGAAAATGTATATTTACGGAAGTGCTAATATCTAATACTGTAATACAACCTCAAAGTGTTTATAAATACAAGTAATGTGGCACTAGTTGATGGAGTGTAATTCAAATGTTGATAGATATAATTTACTGCATTTCATACTTATTTTTGAAAATAAGATGAACTGGAAATTAACACCGATGCATTCTACACAAGGAGAGACTGCAGTGAATACCCGTCACACTGCCCTGTGTTTGCAAAAACAGAAGGGAAAACATTCCTATTTCCAAGGTGGTGGGAATATTCTTCAAGCCTCTCCCAAAGTTTCTCAAAGTTTACTCCTCTCCTTTCTCACCTTTCTTTAACCTCCTTTCACGTATTTCTTCTCCTTCCACCTACAATTCAATTGACAGATATATGAAAGGAGAGAAAAAGCAAAAACTAGTATTTATTAAGCAACAACCATCTGATGACAATTTTCATTTATGGTATATTATTACCCCTGAATTAGTCAGCTTTTGTTAGGATACACAGTAATATACAATTGCCAAATTTCAGTGGCTTACAAAACATAAAGCAATTGATTTTTAGACCATGCTGCACGTAGGCAGCTGGGGGTTTTCTGCTGAGGTTCTGCTTCCCTTGACTCAGGCTAAACACACAGCCTCTTTGCAACATGCCATTCTCAGAGCAAAGAGACACACACAGGCACTGGGATCACGCTTAAGGTTATGCTTGAACCTAATGGACATCATTTCTGCTCACATTTTTGACTAATGCAAATCAAGGTCAAGCCCAATGTCAGTGAGTCAGTAAACATGCACTCCCGCAGAAAGTGGTGCTTGAACTCACAGGGCATTGGGTGGCTGATGTACAATTCTTTACAGTGAAAGAGGAGTGAATCCTTGTGAAAAATAACACAATCTATCTCAATTCCCTTTCTACATAGGAGAAGCATAGGTGCAGAAGTTAAATTAACTGTCCAAGGATGGATGGCGCATTTGAGAGCGTAGTTGAGTTCTTTCAGATTTCACAGCCAGTGTTCTTTCCTCTGCACAGCCACGTTGAAGAGTGGGGAGACGAACCTTTAGTTCTCTCCTTTATTATTTTTTCATCTTTCAATCCAAACCTTTCATAAAACATCTGTCATCTCAAGGACCTAAGAGTGATCTTTGATTTAACCCACTTCATTTTATCTATCAAATAAAACTCTAAATTGTCCCATACTTAATAATGATATAATTTGTTGATCACTGAATGTGTGCCAAGCACTGTTCCAAGCTCTCTTCCCATATTCTCCTATTTAATTTTTAACCACAATTTTGTGGTAGACATTATCCCATTTTAAAGATGAGGGAAACGTCTTAGTAAAGTGCCTAAAAGGACAGAACTGGGGTGAGGAGGCAGAGCCAGTTTTTAATTCATACCTGATTCTAATGCTTGTGCTGCTATGCTCTGCGTCATTCTAATTTCCAACTAAAAATCTCTTGTTTTAAATATATTCTTACACATTCTTTCTTCTCTACTCTAGCTTCTACCACTTATTTTTAGCTTTCATCTTCTCATGCCTGAACTTCTGCTGTAGCTTCCTGGTTAGATCTCACCCAATGAAACATCCTATACACTATGACTAATTCTTAAACTCTGCCTTAATTATGTCATTTCTGTGTGCAAAAGGCATCCATTGATCTCCATTGCTCCTGTTTTCATCCTTCCCACATCTAAGCTCCTTTATGAGATTTCCAAGGACACCCGAGTGCAAATTAGTTTTATTTCTCACCATTCCTCAGATGTATATTTTTCCACCGATTGTCCTTTGTTCATCCTACCTCAGTTTATTCACATTATTCCCCTAACTAGGAACTAGATTGAGAATTTCCTGAGATCAGGGTCATGAATCATCCTAAAACTATATTGCCACATTGACTGTCATGGTACTAGCTTTGAAGTAGGAAGCAACTACTTAACTGGACAATCTGTACATGGATCCAGATATGCTAGTTTCTATCACATGATCCTGTGGATATTTATAGGTGACCAGAAATAAATTATCCATTAACTCATTTTGGTTCTGCTGGAAGGGGTCTCCTAAGTAGACAGCAGACTCAAAATTCTCCATATCCCATGGGTACATGCTGAGAAATTGAAGAATGTCAGATTAACTGGCAGGGAAAGTGAGATTAATGTTGCATCACACCAACCCCCCTAAGGGGCAATAGGAAAAACATTTGAAAGGTCAGACATCTCCCAAACCACAGAGTGAAAAATTTGCTTGGCTTCCAGAAATAGAGAGCAAGAGGAATCGTGGTGCCTGGTACTTGCATGTATGTGTTTAGGATTATAAATTAGTGCTTACACTCATGGACACACAATATTGTCAGTGTGTCTTTTTAGTCCATTTGACTAAGTAAAAATAAAGATCCTCAATAAACATCTTATGTCTGCCCAAAATACATAAATGCTTGTCATTTCATCACATATACCCATATTTTCCAAATTATTTTTCATGGATTCTCAGATGTATCCTCTGGAGAAAATAAATTTAGATAATGGTGCCACTTAATTATATTATAAAACTGGAAAACACTTGCAGCAAAAAATACATGTAATTTATTTTGTCTAACCTAAAATTTTCCAAAATCATTTACTTACAGGATCTTTTATTTGCCTAATGCATAAAAGTATTCTACAGAATAGTGTTCTATGATATACAATTTAGAAAACTGTGCCTTTTCTAAAAACGTTGAATTTACTCTGTCTTTCTGAAATCAGATTTCTGAAATAGAAAATGACAGATGGTTCTACTTCAGTCAAATAACCTGGGAAGATCTTTCCGAGGAGATGGTCTTTAGGCAGACGCCTGAAGGAAGAGTGGAGAGTGCTCCAGAAGGAGGCCATGGCAAGTGCCAAGTGCTCAGCAATAAAGAAAATACCTAGTGTGTTTGAGAAACTAGAAGGAAGGAAAGAAAGGAGGGAAGGAGGCAGGGAGGGAGGGAGGAAAGAAGGCTCTCCATGGCTGGAATAAAATGAACAGAGACAAGAGCACACATATTGAAGAGATTGGTAGGGCTTAGATCATGCAGGATTTTCTAAACATTGCAGAGTCTTTAGGTTTCCACTTAAGTTTAGTGGGAGGACATTTAAAGATTTTAAATAGGAGAGGTATGATTTGCATTTTTAATAGGTCACCCTGATTGCTTTTGATTGGAGACAGATAGGAGTGAAAATAGGAAAAATGTTGCGGATATTGGTTTATTTATTGAAGCTGGTCTGATAGAATATAATGTTGGTTTCAGCTAGTTCAGTGGAGATTGCAATGAAGAAGAACAGAATTAAAATATCTGTTTAGGTAAAATCAACAGGACTAATTGGCTAATGGCATACGTGACGGAAAGAAGGGGAAAATTCAAGGATAATTTCCGGATTATCTGAATGATATGGATAGGCTTTACCATTTACTGAGATGAGAAACAGTGAGATAAATTAGTTTAATAAGAGGAAACCTAAATTTAGTTTAGGACTTGTTTAATTTGCTATGGCTATAAGATATATAAGCAAAGATATCAGGAAGGCAGTTGGATATAAATCTGTAGTTCACTTTAAGTCATTGCAAAATTGAGGTCACTTGGTGAGATTATTAGATTTCTTCATATTAAAGGGAAGGGACAGTACTGAATCTTGTAACATTTTACCATTTAGAAGTTGAGGACAGCGGGAGGAGCCAATAAAGAAGAATAATTAAAATGGCCAAGTAGGCCTTAGGTGACCCTGAAAGAATAATTTCAATGGAATAGTGGAGCAAAAACCTGTTTCAAAGGGCTATAAAGTGAAATGAGGTAAGGAAGGGAGACAGTTATATAGACAACTCTTTCAAGACAGTTGCTTAATGAAGGATAGTCACAAAAGGTATTTGTGGTATTGACACTTCAAAGGGGTAGTACTACGGGATTCTTTCAAGATAGCTAGAAAATGTATTACTGAGAAAAGGACAGGAACTGGAAGTAATAGGATGGTTCCTGAGCCATCATCTTTGCACTAGTCACTAAGTGGTGACTGCAAAGGCAGCAAATCTGCTATATCCTTTAACAACATTTAACAATATTGAAAAAGCACATGTGGGTCACCTTTTCATCTCCCATGCCAGTCCACAGAAAATGCTCACTAAATACTCATTGAAAAAAGATAAAGAAAGAAGGGAGAAAAGAAAGGAAGGGTGGGCAGGGAGGGAAGAGAGAGAAAAATAATCAGAAAGGAATCCCTCCTCTTTTCCTTGTTTTCCCTTCCATTCTCATTATAATTGTGCATTCTTTCTGATGGAGGTCCTCAATCTCTTTTAGCCTAATATTAGTTTAATAGTAGTTTTAATCCTCAAAAGAATCTTGCATACATAGGAATTACTGGTCTCATTTTACAAATACAAAAATCAAGGCTCAGAGAAATTCTCAAAGTTCTTTGTTCTTCTTAGATATCTCTAATCCAATGACCAAGATGATTACTTTTTGCCCATCAATAAACAAATTTGACTGTTAGAATTAATCTCCAGGCAAAATAATTGCTTAACAAATGCTTATTGATTGGGTGACCATATGTACTTCAGCTGGGACACTGAATTTACATTTTAAGAAATGGTGAAAAATATGTGATTTATATGAAGATACTTGACTACTATCAGTTAAAGATAAGAAAGGACTAAAGATAATATACTTGTACACTACACAGTGACAAATGTACTATTTCAAATATGAAAATTGTTTATCCATTGGATAATTGCATGGGCATGGCATTGCGATAGCCTTACTATATTGTACACTAGACTTGGTCTTTATTCTCAAGAAGGTTACTAAAGAGAATTAACAATACATTTCATACGTTACTATTCAGTTTTCTCCTGCAGAACTGCAAATTTATGTGCAGGGAAGAGTTACTGCAATTATACACTTTTTTCCATTTCAAAACTCAATAACTCTTACAACTTTCTGGATTATCTCATTTCAAATAACCATGAAGACTGTCCTAAAGGTGGCCCTTTCCTTTATTTTTTTCCTATCTCTCTCTCCTCTGGTGTTTTAAATCAGCCTATGAAAAAAATTATATAAGCTAGCCACGTAAAGTTTTACACATTTTCAAAGGGTAGTGATTAGTGAATTATTAATTTCAAATGAAGACATCAGAAACCTATCTGGACAGTCAATGATATTGTCACAAAGATTTTTTCATTAAAAACATTCTGTACATTAAAAACTTCCGTATATGAAACACAGTCATGAAATTTATAAAATATAGTGCAAATTATTTCCATTCTTATTATATATTTGTCTATTTATTGTAAGCTCATTAGTGCTTGTATAATATAATTCAAGGTAGAAATTACTGTTCCATTTTGGGAACCCTTTTTGCCACTAAACTCATTCTAGATACAAGCAGTTTTTCCCCCTAATTGACTCTTCTAAATTCTGTTTTAAATAAAATGGAATGAAATAAATGTTTACAAATTTGCAGTTTGTAATACGCTTGATTTCTATTTGAAATAATTATATTTCAAATATTCTGACATTTATTTTTAAAAGATTATTTTGTCTTTGATCTACCACATCTTTTACAATGCATTTACCATTTCATATACATTATACAAAGCAGTTTTCAGTCCCCATCCATTCTCAGCCAATGTTGCACAAGAATTTTGGCAGCAAAAAAATAGAAATCATCTTAACTCTGCAGCTCATTTGGAGAGAACACTATTTAAATTGTTCCTAACGCAAGGTTGAAATTAATCTTGATTTCCCATCAAATGTACAGGGATTTTACAATATAGTTCATAATAGCGTTTAATTCCTCCAGGGTACAAGTTAAGATAAACAAGTCACTGACAGTGTTTATCTATAAATATAGCAGATGGTGTGGGACTGAGGTTGGTTATCAACTCTGCCTACTTTAATTTCATGGTTATAAAACACTATAAACCTCACTGTTTATAAAAGGTGGGGAAGAAACTCCAGTGGGCTTCAGTAGCCAAGAAACCCTCAGTGACATTAATCTCTCTAACTAATATTCGGTATCCTCCTAGGGTGCAATATTTAAGATTGTGGAGTGATTGCTAGACGCATTTAAATTTTCACTGGGATCATTAGCTAGCATTTCTGTCATTGATGTATTATAACTTTGTTAGTGAGTTCCATGTGAGTGAAATTTAGTGAATGAAAGGATTCTTTCTAAACTTTGCTAGGTGAATGTTTAATAATTACTTGAGACAGTTACATATGTAAAAGATAGCCTACTTCGTCAAAATAATACTTTTTTAATGTAAAGACGAATTGTGATACCTAACTAGACCAAATGTACTTAGGGATAGAATTTCATAAAAGAAAACCATGGCACCATTCGAATAATTAATCAGCTCATGTATTTCATATACAATTACATTTAGGCAATTTTAAAAGAAGCAAAACCATTTACTCTCCCTATTCTGAATTGATTTAAATATAAAATTTCATTGTGATCTTTTTTCATCAAAAATCTATATGTTCAATTTAATTAAAGTTAATTCTTCCCAAAAGAACTGCAATTACAAAAAACAGTATTATTGGAAATTGCTCAATTTTTCCATACCATCTTTAGAGTCAATAACAAAATTTATTTTATAATCACAAAAGTAAAAAAAAAAAATTCACAAGCTCTACCTCTATTACATTTATATCCTGAAGAGGTTGATTTTCAGTTCCTAAGAAAGGGAGGTTTCTTAAATAAATGATAAGCCAATATGCAAGTTGTGAACTAAAACTTCTTTTTTTTCCTTTATTGAAGTATACTTTACATATCATGCCTTTACTCCATTTTAAGTGTACAATTAAATGATTATCAGTAAATTTACCAAGTTGTACAACTATTCACATAAATCTGTTTCAGAGGATTTCCTTCCCCCTATTGAGACCTCTAATTCCCCTCCCAAGCTTAATATTTTTCAGATTTATCCTTTTTATTTCTATTTGATATGACAGCATCCTACTTAAAGATATTAAATTCATTTTTATTTCTCATTGATACATAATGAAATATACCAGAACATAGCAGCCTAAGAAGACACATTTATCTCATAATTTCTGTGGATCATGAATCTGGGCATGGCTTAGCTAGGCCTTTTGCTTTATGATCTCTTATAAGGCTGCAATCAAGTAGTTGGCCAGAGCTAGCTCTCATCTGATGACTCAAGTGGGGAAGGAATTACTTCCGTTCTCACTCAACATGGTTGTGGCAGAATTCAATTTCTCAAGGGTAATTGGACTGAGAAGCTCAGTTCCTTGCTGGCATTTGGCGGTAGGGCTTCCCTCAGGTGACTCTCCAGCTTGCTTCCTCAGAGCAAGCTTATACGAAGAGCCAGAGAGAGAATAGCAGCAAGACAAAAGTCACAGTCTTCTGGAATCTAATCCAAAAGCAGCATTTTATCACTTTTGCCATATTTTATTCATTAAAAGCAAATCTCGGCCGGGCATGGTGGCTCACGCCTATAATCCTAGCACTCTGGGAGGCTGAGGCAGGCGGATTGCTCAAGGTCAGGAGTTCGAAACCAGCCTGAGCAAGAGCGAGACCCCATACCAGCCTGAGCAAGAGCGAGACCCCATCTCTACTAAAAATAGAAAGAAATTAATTGGACAACTAAAAATATATACAAAAAATGAGCCGGGCATGGTGGCGCATGCCTGTAGTCCCAGCTACTCGGGAGGCTGAGGCAGAAGGATTGCTTGAGCCCAGGAGTTTGAGGTTGCTGTGAGCCAGGCTGACGCTCCAGCACTCTAGCCCAGGCAACACAGTGAGACTCTGTCTCAAAAAAAAAAAAAGGAAATCTCTAGGTCCAGCGTACACTCAAGGGGAAGAAATTACATAAAGATGTGAATATTAGGAAACAGGGATCCTAGGAAGTCTTATGGGGTCCTACATAGAACATATAGAATGTGGTACTTTATTTCTAGCTTTTTTCAATGAAGATAATACTTTTATGATACATCCATGTTATTTGTTACTTCTGTCAGCCAAGTCATGTATTTATCTATTCATCTCTTCATTGGTATTTGGATTGTTCCCTGTTTGGGTCTGTTATGAGTAAAGCTGAAATGAAACTTCTTATACTGTTCAAGATTTTGTGTGGACATATGTCTTCATTTCTTTTGAGCAAATTCGTACGAGGGATATTGTTGAACCATATCACAAATGCATATTTAACCTTTTTAAAAATTGTCAAAAGTATTCCAAAGTTATCTTGTCATTCTGCATTCCCGCAGATAGTTATGGGTTCTTTTCCTCTCTACCCTCACCAACACTTGGCATTGTCAATCTTTGTGATCTTAACCATTCTAAGGGTATGTTGTAGTATCTATGATTTTAATTTGTATTTCCCTGAGAATACTATAGAGCTTATTTTTGTGGCCTTATTGGTCATTAATATATCTTTTTTGTGAAATGTCTGTTCAGATCTTTTGCCTACTTATTCACTGTTTTTGTTTGCTTGCTTGTTTTTATATTATTACATTGAAGAGTACATTAAATATTCTGGGCAAAGACCTTTTGTTAGATCTAAGTATTGTGAATATTTTCCTTAAGCCAGAGATTTGCCTTTTTATTTTATTGTGAGTATCTTCTGAACACCAGAAGTTTATAATTGTGTCAAATTCATCATTTTTAATGGTTTATACTCTTTGATCTAAGAAACTTTTTCTATTCTTAGGTAATGAATAGTTTCTCTTAAATTTTCTCCTGGAAGTTTTCTAGATTTTTCTTTTTGCATTTATTTTTATAATCAATTTGAAGCTAATTTTTACATGATGTGAGACAAGAATCACAGCTAAATTTTTCCAATTTGAATTTCAGGGTAATGCTAAACTCATAAAATGAATTGGAGTGTTCTCTTTATAGTCTCAAAGGGTTTGTAAAGATTGGTATTATTTCTTCTTTAAAAGGTTGATGGACTTCACCAAGGAAGCTATCTGGGTCGGGTTTTCTTTATGGAAAGGTTTTCCATTACTGTTTTGATCTCATTGCTTGTTATTGGTCTATTCAGAGTCCTATTTCTTCCTGACTGAGTCTTGGGAGGTTGCCTGTTTCCATGATTTGTCCATTTCCTCTATGTTTTTTCATATATGTATGTAGAGATTTTCATAGTATTGACAGATAATATTTTGTATTTCTGTGGTATCATTTGTAATATCTCCTTCTTCATTTCTGATTGAAATTATTTGGATCCTTTCTCTTCTATTCCTGGTTAATGTAGTGAGAGGTCTATCAATTTTATTTGTCTTTTGAAAGAACCAATTTTTCATTTCATTGATCCTTTGTATTATTTATTGTTTTCCATTTCATTTTGTTCTGCCTATAGGCATGCAGGGCTGGAGGGCATGGTCCAGTGCACAGAGCTCAGGTCCACCTGGGCATGGACATTTGCATAGCACCTGGCCTTGGGGTCTTTTTCTACTGGGTGGTGTGCAGGGCCATGGGGGCTAGGCTGCTGGGTGACTGGGTCTCTCTCCTCACACAGGTCCCACTGCTGCTGCTATCATAGGACCTCTCAAGCTCCATTTTAGTTCCCTAGTGGTGGGTAAAGGGGGTACTTCATTCCCAGTCACGAGTGTTCAAAAGCATCTGCTCTCCCTGTTCTCTTCCCAGCCTGGCAAAGGGCAATTTTGGGGCAGTTGCAGCAAAGCTGATCCCTGTGTAGACTAGGAGCTTCCAACCTCAGAACTCAGAGTGGTGTCAGCTGCAGCAATCCAGGAACCAAGGCCAGCAGGTCCCTGCTGAGCATGCTTTCCAATGCAGCTTACTGTACTGTATCTAAGCAGTTCCCTGATCAGCACAGAGGCTCTTGGTTGTGGTGAGGGCCCCTCGCAGCTTGAGTTGAAGTGTCCATATGGGAGCATGAAGCCCTAGGGTTCTCCCCTTTATCACTTTTGCACATGTAGGGGTTTGCCCCAGGTACTTTCCTATCTTGGAGAGTAGAACTCCCCATCCCTATCTCCTTCACTCTGAGTGTCTCCCATCAGTTCTCTGATGGTTTACAATGTTCTTTCCAAGAAAATCCATTCTAGGTGGGCATCCACTTGCAGTTTTCCATCCTCTTCTAAAGGGGGATGTGTGGGCTGCTTCTAGTCTGCCATCTTGGCCAATCCCCCTTATTATGTTGTTTCTTTCTCTCAGATATTTTCTCCCTAGGATCTTTGCTCCTATTTCATAAAAAATCTTTGTATCTCATTTTAAATTATTATGTTAAATTTTCCTTTTGCTTCCTACAAAAAATATATTTCAAGAGTAAGTCCTAATTTCCACCCTGAGATGACACAATGAAAAGACCCTCACCATGTGCCACCACCTTGATATTGGACTTCCCAGCCTTCAGAACTGGAAGAAATAAATTTATTTTCTTTATAAAGTACCTAGTCTGTGGTATTCTGTTATAGCAACACAAAATGACTAAGGCAAAAAATTGATACCAAGAAGTGGGGTGTTGCTATAACAAATATCTGACAATGTGGAAACAGTTTTGGGACTGAGTAATTGTCAGAGGCTGGAAGAGTTTGGAGGCACAGGCTATGAAAGCCCAGATTGCTATGAATAGAGCATGAAGGGCCATTCTGGAAAGTGCCCAGAAGAAGAGAAGAAATGTAGGGAAGGTATAGAACTTCTCAGAGACTGCTTAAGTGATTGTGATTAGGATGTCAGTAGAAATATGGACGGTAGAGGCAATTCTGATGTGTTCTCAGATGGACCTGAGGAGCCAGGTGTTGGAAAATATAGGAGTGGCATTGTTGTTTCAAAGTTGCAAAGAAATTGGCTGAACTGTGCGTGTCCTAGAGCTTTATGGAAAGTGGGATTTGAGAAAGAGGAATTAGGATATATGGCGGAAGAAATTTTGAAGCAAAATATTGAAGGAATTGTGTGGCTACTTTTAAACACATATAGTAAGATGTGAGAGGAGGTAAATGATTTAAAGATGAAATTTATAATTAAAAGGAAAGCAGAAAGCAAAGATTTGGAAAATTCAAAGCCTTCCCATGAAAATAGTAAAAAGCCGTCTTTAGGAGAGCCAACCCAGGTGTGGCCAATTGAATTTAGCTAAAGAGATTAATTGGCCTAGAAGAAAGCCAGGTGCTATTTATTTATCAAGACAATAAGAGAATGACTCTGCAGCTATTTCAGAGATCTTCGAGGCAAGCTAAGACCTTGATGTAAGATTTCCAGACAGATTAAGTACCCCTTTTTTCTTACCTACATCTCCTCTTTGGAATGGGAACATCTATCCCGTCCCACCATTGAATTTTAGAAGTAGATAACTTGTTTGATTTCACAGGTGGAGCTAATTGGCCTCTGGAGGAATATGCCCTGAGTCTCACCCACACCTGGTTCAGATGAGACTTTGGAATTTAAACTTCAAACTTCTGAGTTGATGCTAGAATGAGTTAAGACTTTGGGAACCATTGGGATGAAATGAGTGTATTTTGCATGTAAGAAGGACGCAAATTTGGGGGGCCAGAGATGGAATGCTAAGGTCTGAATGTGTCCCCCAAAATTTGTGTGTTAGAAACTTAATCCCCAGTGCAACAGTATTGGGAGGTGGGACCTTTAAGAAGTAATCAGGTCACAAGGGCTCTGCCTGTATAAATGGATCGATGGGAGTGGGTTAATTATCTCAAGGGTAGGCTAGCTATAAAAGTGAGTTCATCCCCCTCTTGCTCTTTTGTTCTTTTGTCCTGCTTTTCACCATGAAAAGACACACCAAGAAGACGCTTGCTGGATACAGGCCTCCTGACTTAGACTTCCCAGCCTCCAGAACTGTAAGAAATAAATCTGTGTTCTTTATTTTAAAAAAAAAGAAAGAAAAAGTAAATCCTTTCTGTAAGTCTTCATTATAACATGGCTTTTTCCCTTTCTGCATATTTATTGGTCCCATGATTTCTGATGTTGAGATGGTTGTTTCGTTTTATTTTGTTTTTGCTAATTTTGAAAGAAGGAGAGATCTATCCAGGAATGGTATTTGCCAACAAATCTCTGTGAAAATTGCCGTTGGCTTTTCTCACTGCCCATTTGGCTGTTAGTTCAATCCTGTGTTTAGATTAATAGCTGGGGCAAGAAAGGAGGGCAAAAGTGATAGTATGATGTTTTATATTGACCCCATTTCTAGGCATGCATTCATCTGCTTCAACTCTGCTGAGTTGAAATGAGATTCTGTCTAATCCTTAGTGCCTGATTCTTTATCACTCTGAGCCTAAATTCCCCACTGTTTTCTCTTACTAGGGATCAGGGCTCTTCCTATCTCTGCATTGCTCTATTCCCTGCTTAGCTCACTTTCAATACTGCTTTGTTATAGAGACAAGACTCCCCGAATGCAAAGCTGACTGTTTCATGAAGAAGGAGATAAGTTTGTTAAATGTCTATAGGTTTGTGTCTGGTTAGGTTGGGGTAGAGAGAAGTATGAAGTAAAACACCCTAACCCCAAAATATAGGACTGAGCATTACAGGAGCAACTGCCTAATTTTTCTTGTTCATAATAGTTTAATCAAGATTTGAATTCAAATCTGTTTGACTACAATGTCCAAATTTAATAATTGTAGACACTGCTTCTAGAAGCTAATCCATTGCCTTGAAAAGGTAGAACCAGAAACTTTTCTTCCCTGTTTGTACTATAGATACACAAAAGAGAAAAACATGTTCCTAGTCCTCAAAGAGGCAAACATCTGCACATAAAATAGCAACACAGCTGGGTGCATACTTGTAGTCCCAGCTACTCAGGAGTCTAAGGTGGGAGGATCACTTGAGCCCAGGAATTCAAGACTAGCCTAGGCAACATAGCCAGGGCCTGTGTCTTAAACACAACTACACGACTTGTGTGGTAAATCCTACAGCCAAGATAAGGTAAAGGATAAAGGTTTCTAATACAAACAAGTATTAGGCAATTGTTTCCGTTACACAGTAAAGAGTAAACTCCTCTTTGTACGGAATACTATAAAGAAATGGGGTATTTAGGGTAAACAAGAGCCGCAGGATATTAGGTGTGGTCTGATTCATGCGGAGACAGCAGGAGTATCACTCCCTTTGGTTTGGACACTACAGTCCTGTTAATTCAGTCCCAGATCAAATTATTCTCTTGGCAGTCTCAACACACTGGTGACTCATGTTCGGCTGGCAGTCAACTGAAATCGCTAATCCCTCTCACACGTGCAGCTGTTTAGCTATGTCTCGCTCATCCTGGCTTAGTGCAGTACTTCTTAGAGCCTGAATACTGTGTTTTCATATTCCCTAAAATCATTTCATTTACAAGTATGGAAGTTCCATGCACTGCATAATCATCATGACATAGGGACAAAACAAGCTTGAACTGTTATTAATTTGCCCTTAAAGGCTAAGGAATTATATACATAAGAAAGAGATGCAAAAAAAAAAAAAAAAGAAATTGGAATAATTTCAGTTTCCCTTACCTCTCACATCTAATGTATCAACAGTTTTCTTCTGTCCTCCTCCTGAATGACTAAGTCACACAAATTCTCTGCATTCATATTTTCTATGTAAAGGTCCCAGCTGAGGAATTGGGGGAAATCTTAAATACAAGGCAAAGACAAATTCGTACCTTCTAGGCTAGTCATCTACCCCACTTCAAACTTAACTCCAAATATTTGTGTGTTACACTGGGAAAGAGGGCTTTCCCCTTCAAAATGACTTGGCTATACTGAAAGGAAACAAACACTTTCTGAGAATCTGCTATATATAGGTCTAAGCAATTTGTTTATGTATCCTATTTTATTTTATTATGACAACCTTGTAAGTCATATATTATTCGTTCTTTTTTATAGTGACAGAACCAGAGAATAAAGGTATTTATCCCAGGTTACATAGGAAGTATATGCTAGAGCCAAAATTTGACCATCCAATTGTCCAGACATGAGGCCTATCTCTTCAATGGACCACATATACCTTGCCAATGCATAGAAAGCAGCTAACTCTACAAGAAAAGCTCTAGGATGGAAAAAGTTAAGGAACACCCAAACTAATGGAGAGATAATGAGGTAGTGTACTTACTTAGGTCTTAGTTCCTAGATTAATACTAAACTCATAATAGGTACTCAATAAATCACTGCAAATTAATAAATAGCCAGGAAATGGTCAGATACTTTCAATTTTGCCTATTAAACCTGTCACATTCAATTAATCAGCAAAAATTTATTAAATTCTTACTGCATGTTCAGTACCTCATGGGGTATTACTGGATATGTGATAAATTAAGACAATCTAATTAGGGTGAAACCCAATATACATGACCAATATTCTCTAATTTAAGTCAAGTACCAAAATGTATGATACTAATTGTTGATGTTATGTATATGTAGAGTGCTATAAGGGATTTTCGTGGGAAGTTATGGAACACATATGATGTTATCCGAAGAACTAATAGAAGGTTAGTGCCTTTCATGAGAGGAAAAGATTATGAAGAAGGCAGGCATAGGTACAGGATGTTTGGGGGAAGAAAGCTCTTTAGAACCAGACCCAGAAGTGCCATACAACTTTTCTACTCACATTCCATTGACCAGAACTGAAATGTGTAGTCACACCTAACTGCAAAGGAAGGTGGGGAATATAGTCCATCTTTGTACCCAGGAAGAAGAGGAAGTGTTTTGGGAAATAGCTAGCCAGTCTGCAACAGAAATGAACTAATTTGACAAAAAGCAAAAACACATAGAACTGTGGTTAAGAAAACTTATTTCTTTTTGCTTCAGTTTTCTTAATTGTAAAATGGAGCTGCTAACCTTTAATAGCATACACATAGGGTTGTTTTTAGGAGTATCAAATGAAATAATGAAAATAAATTTTTTTGAAAGTTTGGTTTCTGATCATTTTTATTTTATTGGTTTGGCTTCTCAGATGCTAGGAAATTGCTATACTATAGATATGAAGATGATGGAGAGTATGGAAATAAATTCAGAAATCAATTTTAGCAAGGAAATTGGACTGGAAAAAAACTAGAAAACTATCTTTCAATTTAAGACTGCTTCCTATTGATCCAAAAATTTTGCAAACAATTTATTAGGTGTTAACTAAACGTTTGTTGAGTGACTCAATAGTAGCATATTCTCTTAGCACCCAGGAAATACACACACACACACACACACACACACACACACACACACAGAGGAATTTTTAGTATGAGTATATGGGACAAAAGGAAGGCAGGGAGGAAGATAGGACAAAATATTAAAAGGAAGAGGCAATGTAGAAGGATCAGAGAATGCTGCAAAACCTTATACCAGCAACTTTTGCATATTACAGTATTTAATCACAGTAAAAAATTATGATATATTGTTTTATCCATTTGTAGAGGAGGAAACAAAAGTTCATAGAAAGTATGTCAATTGGACAAGATTGCTTTGCCGGAAATTAGCAAAATCTGAGTTTGAACCTGAATCAGATTCCAAATCCATTCTTTCCCATACACTGCTGCTATTAATTAGTGAGGTAGGGGAAATTTTGAGGAATCAATCTTTTAAAAAGTATCTTTATTAAAATCAGACTCAGAATCCTAGAGCTTGCAGGGCCATTAGAAACCAGCTAGTCAAATGACAGATGAGAAAACTGAGGACCAGAAAGGAGAGGTGCCTTGCCCACTTGCCCAGGATTAGAGAACCTTTTAAAGGTAGAGCCAGGCCTAGAAACCCCAGATCTCCTGACTTACGGTCTATTGCAAAAGTTTTGACTAGGGGATTGTTTTTGTAAAACAGAATGTGATGCTATAAAGTCACACACTGTACACAGCAATACACGTCTAAAAGTTTCCTTAGATTCATGTTTCCCCTGTGGGATTCTGGGACAAGATCATACCCCTGAGTAGAGCAGTGTTAGTGGGTAGTTTCTAAGCTCAGCTTCAATGAGTGGTGGTATGAGCACTGAGCTAGCTGAGATTACAAGCAGTCTCAGTTGTATAAACTAGTCAGAATTCTTAAAGGAGTTACAAAATTGGTTGCCTGGTGTGTTGAAAGTGCCTCTGGGTTGAGAGTTAAGAGATCTGACTCTCAGGCTTGAGTGTCCTTGGCTACCTCTGTGACCTTAGCCCTTGCTTCATTTTTCTGTGTCAAAGTCCTCTCTGGAACTCTTCACTTTGTAAAGTAATCCCAGCTAGTAATTGATCTATGCACTATTTTCCGTTTTACTGAAAATTACTGTATTAACTAGAAAATTAATTAATGCACAGAAGCAAACAGCTCTCTTTTATCACCACTACTGGTTCCCAAAGTGCGCGCACACACACAAAATATGAAAGAATATTTACCTGGTTCAGATAGGTACACTTAAAATGCAAATGTGAGTTTTGGATATGCTAATATTTTTATTATGAGAGATGTATTGACAAATCTTATATGTGCAGAGGTGACATTCCAAAAAAGCTAATAATGACAATAATAAGAATGAACTGCAATGTATTGAGTGCTCCTAATGTTTACTTCAATAGCAGGTATTATCTCATTTCACAATAATCCTATGAGCTGCGTACCTTACATTTTAGGAAACCAAGGGTCAGACAGGTTATGTGTCTTGGTGGAGACACACAGTGGAGACTGGTCTCCATCTTGATTATCAGCCTTATACTCGAAACACTGTGCCAGTCATATGAAGTGCAGTTCCTATCAGCTTGTTAGGAATGTCAATGATTGGCTTCTTCAGGACTTCCTGAATCAGAATCTCTGGGCTGAGAGCTGGACTCCATATTTTAATAAGCCTTTTAGGTAATTCTGATTTGAGAGATTCTGCCATTGTGATTATAGCACGAAATTATCATTTGTTAATTGCCGTAAAGAAGGGAACTGAATTAATAGTCTAGGCTGGAAGGGGAAACAGAGGTGCTAAAACAAAGAGGTTTCTGTGATTGTGAGCACACGGGATGATGACGCATGTAGTCCAGAAATCCCCTGGAATGCAATCTGTTATTTTTGGATTAATTTTTAATTTTGAAATAAGTATCGATTCACAGGAAGTTGCAAAGATGGTGCATACAAGTCCTATGTGCCTCTAGCCAAGTTCCAATGGTTACGTCTTACACAACTATAGTAAAATATAGATACAAGGAAATTGACATTGGTACAATTTGTACTTCTATGTCATATTTATCACATGTGCAGATACATGTAACTATCCCTGCATTTAAGATACTGAACTATTCCATCTCTGCAAAAGTCTCCTTAAGTTACCCCTTTATCACACAATCTTCCCTGGTGTGGATATACCACACTTTGATCATTCACCTACTGAAGGAAAATTTGGATTATTTTCAGATTTTTTGGTATTACAAATAAGGCTGCCATGAACATATCATGTATAGGTTTTTGTATGGATGTGATTTTTCCTTTCTTTGGGATAAAAGCCCAGAGAAGTACAAGTGTTGAGTTGTATGGTAAGTGTGTGTTTAGTTTTTGTTTTTTAAGAAGCTGCCAAATAGTTTTTCAAAGTAGCTGTATCATTTTATATTTCCATCAGCTTTGTGTGAGAGATTGTTTCTTTGCATCATCACCTGCGTTTGGTATTGCTAATGTTTTATTTTAGCGCAAATTACAGGTGTGTAGTAAGATGTCATTGTGGTCTTAATTTGCATTTTCTTGATGGCAAGTGATATTGAAAAATTTGTCATGTGCTTATTTACTATCTGAATATCCTTTTTGGTGAATTATATAGTCTTCTAGTCTTCTGTCCATTTTCTAATTGGATAATTTGTTTTCTTACGTTTGAGTATTAAATGTTCTTTATTTTAGATATAAGTCCTTTGTCAGATATGTATTTTGCATATATATTTTCCTAGTTCATAGTTTATCTTGTCGTCCTCATAATAGGGTCTTTATCCGAGCATTTTTTTTACTTTTGATGAAATCCAATATATCAATTTTTCTTTTTAAGGAGAATGATTTTGGTGTCATGTCTAATAACTCTTCACTAAGCTCTAGGTTCGAAAGATATTCTTCTATGTTATCTTTTAAAACTTTATAGTTTTATCTTTTGCATTTAAGTATATGATCCATTTTGACCTTGATTTTTTAAAAACATTTTTAATGTGAATTGGTTTTAAACAGAAAGACAATTAGTAAAATATTTATACTGATTCTCCAAACCCATCATCTAGATTTAATAATTGGTAACATTTTACCATATTTACTTCATTTTTTTATTTTGCTGAATTTGTAAGAAAGAAATATCAGACATCATAATATTTTACTGCTAAATATCTTACTATGTATCTCTAAAAAGTAAGGTAGTTTTCTTCCTTAATGACAAGATTATTATCACACCCAATAAAATTTATTATAATTTTTATCAATATCATCTAGTACTGTTCTAGTTCATATTTAGCTTTCCCTAGTTGCTTCAAAAATGTTTCACTGTCCCTTTTTTCAAATTAGGACCCAAACAGATTCTCATCATTGCATTTGATAGTTCAATCCTTAAAGTCTCTTTCAATCTAGACAATTGCCCATTATCCCCCCTTCCTTTATCGTGCCATGACACTGGCCTCAGGAGACACTGGGGCAGTTCTGAGTATCTTGATCTTCAAAGTCTGTTATAAAGGCACAGTGATTGGGTAAATTATGAGGAAGACCTTGGGACAGACTTGGCTGAGAAAGTGAAAATGAACATAGCACTAAAAGTCTGAGGAGTTCAGTTCAATCTAATGGATATTTACTGAGAAATTGAGCACTTATTTCAGACAAAACAGTCATTTTAGGTAATCCAAAGATGAGCAAAGTAGTCCTTCCTCTTAAGGAGACAAAATGACATCTTGAAAAAGTTATAAAATCTTTGTAGGAAGGATCAGGAGAGTTCTCCTGGGAAAATGGGGCAGGGACTTGAGTTGTGCCTTGAAAAAAAAAGCTTATTTACTTATCTACTTATTTATTTTTTATTGGATATTGACAAATTATAATCATATAGACTTATGGGGTATGAAATGATGCTATGATATATGTATACAAGGTGGAATGATTGTAGCATATCAATCACCTCAAACACTTACCATTTATTCCTCCTGTCTAAGTGAAACAGTGCACCCTTTGACCATCATGTCCCTGTTGCCCTCCCTCCCCATCCTCTGATAACCACTCTACTCTCTGTTCCTAGGTGTTCAATTGTTTTAGAGTCATATATGAGTGGCAATGTGTGAAATTTGTCTTCCTGTGCCTGGCTTATTTCACTCATCATAATGTCCTCCAGGTTTATCCACATTGTTGCAAATGACAGGATTTCCCCCTTTTTAAAGACTGAATAGTATCCCATGCCTGAGGTGTTGGATACCCCAATTACCCTGATTTGATTAATTCACATTATTCACATTATATACCTGTATCAAAACATCATATGCACCCTATAAAGATATACAACTATTATATACCTATAATAATTAAAAATAAAACAAAAGAATTTTTTAAAAGACTGAATAGCATTCCATTGTCTATGTGTGTGTGTGTGTGTGTGTACGCATCACAATCTCTTTATCTGTTCAATGGTTGATGAACACTTAGGTTGATTACCTAACTTAGCTATTTCTTCACTTACCCCTTATTAAGCACTGGAGAGGCAAGATAAATAGAAAAAATTAATCAGATTAGTGAAGTGTTGTACAATCTCTTACTCTGAGATTTTTCTTCTATTTTAAACTATCAGTCTTTATTCTCAGAATGACCTGTGCCTCAGTTTCCTACAGATGCTGTAACAAAATATGAGAAACCGGGTAGCTTAAAATGACAGAAATTTATTCTCTCACAGTTTTGAAGGATAGAAGTCTGAAATCAGGGTGCTGGCAGAACCATGTGTTCTCTGACGGATCTGGGGGAGAATATTTCCTTGTCTCATTCTAGCTTCTTGAGGTTGCTGGCAATCTTTGGCATTCCTTGGCTTGTGGGTTGCACTCTGTCTCTGTCATCACGTGGCCATCTTCTCCCTGTGTCCCTTGCCTCTCTCACAAGGACACCAGTTATATGGGAGTAAGGACCTACTCTATTTCAGAATGACCTCATCTTAATTACATTTGCCAGGTGCACATTCTGAGGTCCTGAGAGTTAGGACTTCAACACTTCAATATGTCTTTTTGGGGGAAGACAATTCAACCCATACCAACCTGTGATCATAAAATCATTTACTTCTATGAGATGTGTGAGTTGGATTTAGCTCACTTAGAAATATTGACAGCTTTGTCTCAAAATCAATTTTCTTAACTTATGTCAAACCGCACAGTCTCTGGGGGAAACATGGGATGCCATGATCCTGTGATGAGATTGATAGGGACAGTATTTAGTCCCTGAATTTTTGTGGTCAGTGTGTTCTTCTCTTAATTTTTATTATTTAAATATGGCAACACATCTCACGGTATTACGATGGGCCCATCTTATAGTGTGCAAACATAAGTTGAAGCTTTAAAGAGCAATCTTTTAGGTTTCATTTAGTAACAAGTTTGTGTATCTGTTTAGTGAGAAAGAACTTAGCACTACTTACAGGTTTCTTGGCAACTGAGCTATTTTTACCTACAGAAAACTAAAGAGGAGCTGAAGGGTATTTAAAATGACAGTTCCAACTGTTTGGAATTACAAGTCCATGTCCTTGTTTATTGTCTTCCTGGACAGCTGCCTCCTGCTGTGACAGCTCTGGAGCCCTGCTTTCAACCAACCAGATGCTTTCTGAAGGCCTGCTCTGCAGGGCCTGCGAAAGCTGTCAGGCAGCCCATGTCTTGCATATACGAGATGCTCAATAAATGTTTGTCAAATGAGAGAATGCCGTGGAGGGGCAGGGGTGATTCTCTCCTTGGAAACTCCATGCAGTTTATGTCAGTTATTTTCTGCAATTACTGAGTACCACCACAGTATCATGGCACCAGGGACCTGGATTAAACCCTGGCTCAGTCAGCAATCCTTTGGTCGTGGTACCTCAGCAGTTATCATAGCCTCTTTAATGCTCAGTTTCTCAGTTGGTATAAAATAATACTCACTCAGCAAAGTTGTTGTGGGAATCACCTGGTAGAGGGCCTGAGGTGTAGGTCAAATTTGGGAAATGAAGGTAGAGAAATTTTTGCTCTGACTCTTTTCCTTTTTATTTTATTTTTTTCATCTTTACTTCCTTTTCACATAGTCATCCTGGAGTGTATGGCCATAAATATGTCTTTATTTTTTAAAAGATGAGAGCTTCATTCTGTTACCATCAGCTCAAGGTGATGAGACACCCCACTATCCTGGATTTCTGCCTTTAAGAAAGTGACTTATACTTGAGAAGGATAGATGAAATTTTCTCAGACTTCATCATTATTACCTTCATCACATTCTTGTAACTGTCATACTGCAATCACTCTCATCAATAACAATTGTAGCAAACATTTATTAAATGTTTACTCTGTTCCAGGCACTGTGCTAAAACTTTTTATTTATTATTTTTTTATTTCAAAGTATTATAAGAGTACAAATGTTTTTGGTTATAATGATGCCTTTTGCAATGCCTGAGTTAGGGTTATGCATTAAGTCAGTCTTCTTTATGGTTGAATAGTATTCCCTGGTATACATGTACCACATTTTGTTACCTAAAATTTTATTTAGAGCTCATTTAAGCATCACCATAACCCTTTGAGTTAGGCACTATTCTTTTCTATCCAAGTAGAAGTGGCTGAGCACCATGGCTTACATCTATAATCCTGGCATTTTGGGAGGCCAAGACAGGAGGATTGATTGAGGTCAGGAGTTCAAGACCAGCTTGAGCAAGAGGGAGACTCCATCCTACAAAAAAAATAGAAAAATTAGCCTGATATGGGGGCACACAGCTGTAGTCCCAGGGACTCTGAAGGCTTAGGTATGAGGCTCACTTGAGCCCAGGAGTTTGAGGTCGCAGTGAGCTATGATGACACCAGGACAGGTGACAGAGTGAGATCCTGTCTCAAAAAAACGGGGGGTGGAGGATCTAACCTAATGGTTAGACCCTAAACAGCAGTTAGTGACTAGAGATAAACTTGTTGGGTTCCATCCTTGCTCCACTGTGTCCTGGTTGTTTCACTTGGAGCGTGTAAGCCAGGGGTGATGAATATAAGATTGCCTCTTTTATAGGAATGTTGTGAATATTAAATGAGTTGAAAGCATATAACGCTTTGAACAAATTTTATAGAGTAAGAATTCAACAAATGTTTGCTTTTTTATCTCCATCTTTTAGATGAGGAAAAACATTCAGGGGAGTTAACTGAATAGATTGAGATTATACAATGTTTAAAGAGTAGAGCTGAGATTTAACCACAGACAATTGAATTCCGCGGCTTGTGGGCTTGTGTTCAGAACCTCCACATCTACATTTAAATAGTTTAATCACTCAGCCCATCAACTATCAGAGAGCTGGCACAGTGCCATCTGACCCTAAGGGCCAGAGGAATGGCACAAATGACAGGGATTCACAGGACATCCCTAAGGGCTGGAGTGAAAGTGAAATACAACTCTGTTTGGAGATTTCCATGACACTCTCCAAACAGGGTGGAGACACACTGATTTAAAGCCCTTCAAGTCCTGGGGATTGAATTGCCGGAAAGGTCAAGAACAAGGATATGGGAATCTCTCATTTGCCTTTTGAAGTCTGGGCTCAGCTGGAGTTTTAAGGGGCAGAAAAAAAATTCCACTTTGCCTTCTCTTTTCTTTTAGGTTTAGTAGACTAGACCTGAGGACAGCTTGTTCGGAGTGTGGGTTGAGAGTAGAAGTTGGACACCCAGGGTGGTTTAAGTTGCTAAACTGAATGTGGAATCCAATCTCTCCGTCGGAAACAGCCAGTGGTTGGGCTGCCCTGCCTGGGTAATTAGCCTGGGTGTTGAAATGAAAAGCTAACTTAAGCAGTCATTCGCATAATCCCAACCTAGGTACTCATCTCCCGGCTTTCTCTCAGACACATGTAGCAACAGCTGTGGCTGAGTTTTGACACTGAAGTTTGATGATAAATAAAAGCACTGACTCCATATTTTGTAAGAATAAACTCATACTTTTTCCCTCTTTGTTATTTTTTATTATGTGCATAGGTTTGAGCCAATCTTTTCTGGGCTTCAAGAGTGTTTCTTGTTTTGTTTTTCTTTTTTTTTTTTCCTCCAAACCTGGCACACTGAGTGTTGCATGACAGAGTTGATCCAGAAGCAATCTCCAAGACTTCTACTTGGGGGGCCTAACCAGGCCTAAATGAAAACCATCATGGCAAGCCCTGAGGGAGCCTAAAGTTTGAGAACAAGCTTTATAAAGAGGGCAGGTTGCCAGGGACCTTCCTCTTTGTTATAAGGAGTTCAGAGTACTTAATGAGGCATCCCAGAAACTTGATTTCTTTGCTAAGCCTTCAGAAACTTGTTTATATTGTGCATGGCTCCTTGATTTCTTTTTTTTTTTTTAATTTGGGACTTTATTATTATTCCAGAAATGAAGACAGGTATATTTAAGAAAACTTTTACCTAAGCAGTGATCTCTGAACAAATGAAACTCCTATCTTCAGGAGTTAAGGCAAACAGCAGATCATATATCATTCACTTTCACTGGCTCCCTTTCCACAGTGCCTACGCAGGGACTAGCCCATTTAACTCTATTCAAAGACCTGGCTTAGCATTGATTTTTGTACACTACTTTCAGAGTTCTGACTCCTGATGTGCAACTCATTTCAGGATGAACAAACTATACCTCAGACCCACAAAACAGCCTGGCATCAATGAGAATTGACCTAAGATGACTCTTATGTATGGAAAAGAAAAACTTTTAAAAGTTACCACATTCATCTGACTTTTTATTCCCAGAGTTCTCCATATAATCGATAAAGACCTATGATTACAAAATATCTTTACAAGCTTCTTTTCTTGTCTGAGCTTCAGTTTTTTCCTTTTTTCAGATGTGGGTATTAAACTCAATATGTCAATTTTTTTACTCTGAAATTATGTTTTTATGATTGATGTCTTTGTGCCTCTGTTCTACAAAGGCGCTTCCTTAACTTCATGGAAGAATTACTATAAACAAGAAAACATAGCAGGCAAGGTGAAGCTCTTACAATTCTTCCTGATTCTCAACTAATGACCAATTTTATAGGACTCTTGACTTCTAAAATATTAGGACAATTACTCAAAAATGTGACTGTAAGAGAGCAATAGTATTACTGTGTAAGATCAAGAAAGAATAATATTTGGGATTTTATCATGAAATCCTGCTCATTAACAGCAGTAGCCAATCTGTAGCTTAAAGACCAAGGATCTTCTCCTTTCTCTCTCCCAATTCCCTCCTTTCAACTGCCACCTTCCTTTCCCTTTACTCCCTTTCCCTTTTTCTCCCTTCAATGTCAAATTTAAACAGTACTAACACCTAAATATTGGTACACTTAGCACTGTGCCTGAATAAAATACTGTGCTGGCTACCTTTTGCCTAGCAGCTCCAAACTCACCCATTTTTTTTCCTCTGCTCTGTGAAAATGAATCTGGGCCCTTTAAATATCTTTTCTTTGCAACCTGGTATGATCAAGCTTTGTTGGTAGAGGGAGGCATGCCTCATTGGAGCCATTTCGGGAAGAAGGGGATTTGCTTCCCAGTTGTGATGGGCTCTTCTTGGAAGGTTCCATTGCTAGATGTTTCCACTGCTAGACGTCTTCAGTGAGCATCCTCTCCAGTGTAGCACAGGCAACTTCTCTAGCATTTGGCTGCTAAATGCATGTGGTTGCTTTAGCACCAGGCTCCAGCATCATAGACTCAGACAGCTTCTCTATTACCCTGACCCTACAGTGCATTGCTGCCAGCAACACACATCAGCTAGCAGCTTCTCATTGGGTGGTTTTCCAGTAAAGTGTCTTTGAGGTGATACTTCCCTGTGACCAGCTTTCTGAAACACCTTAGAGGGAAAGATTTCTGGAAAATTCTAAAATGGTGATTTTCAGCAAGTTCTGTAGGTTGGTATAACAATGACTTTTCAGGTTTTTAGTGAAACACAGTCATGTTATCTCCAAAAAGAGGAGGATCTCATCCTAGTGGATGAGGAGGGGAATGTTCTTTCTTGAGCTCTCTACTCAGCTTTAGGAGAGGTTGCTCTGCAATTTTTATATTGTTACAGCTTAAATTTTTATAAGTCTATCTCTCATTACTTTCATCCCCAGTTATAATGGATAATTATTTACATTAAACTTTGCCTGTTTAAATTATGTGTGGTTTTGCTCTCCTGATTGGACCCAGACTGATGCACATATCCCAGCCAAAAGGAGAACATAATATATACCTTTCCTCAAATTAAATTTCAGCCTTCTGCAGGAAGTAGGAAACAAATACATGAAGAAAGTAAAAAGCATGTAAATAAGAAGATAATAAATGAGAGAGCTGAATATGTAGTTAAGTTAGGAAGGAGAATAAGATCTCAGTCTTTTTTTCTCTGTTCCATTAACACTAGAGTATTCTAGTATTCAAACACTAGAGTATTTGCTTTTTGCATCTTTGTTGAAATCAAGGGTTCTCATGATCCTTAGTTTATTCTTCTGAAATTCAAGAGGATGTGGAGACAAAGAAAAGCCATGGTAAGACAATCTTCTTGGTCCCTCCTACATCTGAAAGGTTATTATGACTCTAGACTTTTTATGGGCACAAATAACCCTCCACATTTTGGCTTTGAAGAAGATAGCAGGAGGAGGCATCATGCTTTATCTTTGAGATAGAGAGAAAATTTTTACAGATCGGAGTTGGGGACATCCTCTTATCCAAAACTTCCATTAAAGTATAGCTAAGAGTTTCAGTGAAGTACCTTCAGGATGCCTTGAGGTATATTCCAAGGCTTGGTTATAAAATGTCATATTGTATTTTAGTTTAGGGAGTGCTGGGCTTGTTGTCTTTTAAAAATTAGTATCATAATATAACCTCTTGAGAAAAGAAAAGTAGGGAAAAGTATGGCTAAGAAACAATTTAGAAAACAATGAAATGCATCTTGTACTTATAAACTTTTAAGTGTTGGGAAAAGTCATAAATCTACAGAGACAGCCTGGGAAATTTTCTAGGGAGAAGTTCTGTGAACACACAGAAGAAAGTTCTGCCTGAGAATGGGGAGAAAGGAAAAATAAAAGAGAAATGCTCTTTCAGGTGAGAACTTGACTTTATTATTTATTAAAGCATTTTTATCAAATTATAGACAAGATACAAATTATATGAGTATCACCTGGGCTGCTGTTAAGATGCACAGATTCCTGGGACCCATCAGGGGGGTCCATTGACAAGAAACTCCAAACACAATGGAATTCACACTTCTAGTGACCACAGCATAATAGAGGCAATGCCTATTTCTCTGCTTTAGGACAGAGATACTCATTCCCTGACCTGCCAAGAAATTGACTGTTGTTGAATAACAGTTGAATGACTCCCTACGAATCTCCCTGGGTTGAGGGGAACTGCCTTGCCAAAGGCTGAGTCTTTTCCCCTGCCTCCTATCCTAGAACAGCCTCCATCCAATTATTGGTTGATACAGAGGGGTAGTGTTTTAAATAGCCCTCTTGTCTAAATTTAGGACAACTCTGGAGGGCCATTCCATTGCTGGAACCCCTGAAGGACAGGCTGAGGCTTCAGTCATAACTGCATTTTAGCCCAACTTTTTCCTGTGCCTATTATTGCTTTTCTCACTATCTTATGGGTGTTTTTTCTAAAAGGACTTCACAGTAAACCATTTGTCAAAAAAAATCTCTAGCTCAAAGTCTGTTTCCTGGGAATGTGATGGTAAGATATACTATAAATACTCAGTACTGTTGCATGTGCTTGTCTCTAGACTTTAGGAAAAATCAACAACAACAAAAGGCCTCAGTCCTGGACTATGTTGTTTATAAAATGCACTTTAATTTTCCTGGATTACCCACCTACACACTTGAGTTATTAAAAGGGGGTAGCAGAAGACCAAGTAGAAAGGAGCAAGGTCACTGTGCATGTGACAGTGGGATGGTGGCTACAGGAAGCATTGGCCAGAGCAAGGTGATTGGAAGGGATGTGGAGATGGTAGCCTCAACAGAGTGAGAGTGCAGCATTAGAGGTAGTCTGGCAGGGGGGGGTCCTCTGCGTTGGGAGTGGCATCCATCCCCTCATGGAAGCAAGGTATTTGGGCACAAACTGCAGGGACTAGAGTGCTCTTAGGAGTAGAGTCAGTGGAAGACAGAGGGAATTGGCTCTCCTGCATTCACATGTTGCTTCACCAAGCAACTCATGCTTTTATTGACTTGTGGGTTTAACCATGGAATCTGGGCCAATATGTGTGATTGTCTGCTCAGCTCACCTCATCCAGATTCTGCTCTCCATGGCCACCAAGGGGAGGAGGGTGACCCTATATCATAGGCTACATCTATTCAGATGGGGAGGGATACTGAGCTGGGTCAATCAAACTTTCTTCCTCTATGTCTTTAAAATTAATTTTCCTCTTTATAGAAATTATTTCTGCTTTGTTTCCTCTAAGTTGAAACCAAAGGAACTCTGATAATATATTGTGTCAAAGGTACAGAAAGAATCTAATATTCATGGAGCACTACAGTGTGCCAGACATTCCACAGAGATTAAATTTGCTAGCTAACTGTGGTCTAAAATAATAGCAAGACATCTGACACCAAAAATAATCATACTTGGAAAACATGGCAAATGGGCAATACTAAATAATCCCAGCCCAGATCCACTCAACAGAGGAGTAACTTTCCAGATTTATCACCCTCCCTCATTAGGATGCATTTTGAACCTTCAACAAGGCTCTTCACCAAAGGTCTTTCATGATCTAAATGAGTGACTGTAAACACCTGCTCTTAAGATTTTTCAGATCTAAAATATCCTTTTAGTTTTTTGTAAAATGAAACCTTGAGTCTCAGTCTAATTGTCATTCGAGTGTTTGAACAGTTTTGAAACACATTAGATGGAGAAAACTTTTGGTTCTAGGGTGCAGCCCCTGCAGCCTGTCATCTTATGGAAATGATTGAAGAAACAAGTCTTTTATAAAATGCTTACCTTGCCATTTAAAAGTCTGGTGTCTAAAACATATGGATTCCTTAACCACCAAAGCAGAATATTGTGACTTCAAGCACTCAATAAGAAAACCTAGCCAAGAAATCCTTCTGATCAAGACTTGATGAGAATTTTGTTTGAAATATCTGACAATTGATAATGAATCTTTAGTTTTTGCTCTTTTGTAAAATGAAGGACTCAGTCAATTAGCTAACATTCACTAAGCACTGTTTAAGTGTTGTACAAATTTCATTTAATCATTGTGGTAGATTATTGAACATCCCCATGAACTGTGTATATCCTGTATGTTGTCCTCCCTCATTGATTTTGAACTTAGTCATGTGAATTGATTTAGCTAACTGTACATTAACAATCTTGGTACAAGCAGAGGCTTGATAATCACTTGTACACTAAGGCTCTTTCGTGCAAATTTTTGGATCCCTTTCTGAGAGTTGCTCAAAGCTACCACGTAAAAAGTTTTGGCTAACCTGCTGAAAAGAGCACATGGAGAGGAGAGAGAAATGATGATGATGCCTGGCTAAGAAATCACTGTAATCATGACAACTAGATTTGTTGTGAGAAATAATAAATTGTTATTGTTTTAAGCCACTGAGTGTTGGGATGATTAGTTTCACATAACAGACTATTGAAATAACCTTCATAATCCTTGAGATTAATATTTTCATGATACTTTTTACAAATGCAGAAAGTGAATCAGAGAGATTACTTAACTTGCCAGTGATAATAGGTGATAAGTGGAACAACCAACGTTCAAATCTAGGCATTCTGCTCCAACTAGTATGCTGCAATATTTCTCTAAGATAAAGATATCGCTATTGGTAAAACTAAACAACAGTAAGATATTTGTGAATGCTTACTATCAGCTGAGCACTATCACAAATTTTTAAATACATTTGATCTTCACACTAACCCTGTGAGGGAGTTCCGTAGATGCTTGCTGTTTTAAGGACTTCTGTTTTTGGAGGGACTTTTTTTTTGGTAAGAGGACCCCTATTATCTTTTGGGAAATTACCTCCTTTTTAATGCATAAAGATTGATGACCATGGCTATTGAAGAGTCTTGCCCTCCGTTAGCCAGAGATTAGGCACATGGCTTATGTTGGACCAGTTAGAATCTCCCTTGTGAGAATTTTAATGGTGAGTGCAGAACAGAACACAGACAGAAACATGGCTGAGGTTCATTCACTGTGGGCCGCAGGCATGGGAAAGAGTAGGGATCAAGACAAGAATTTTCTTTTAATTACCCACAGCTACTATGTCCTTACCCTTTTCTTTGCCTGATTCTCTGATCTTTGCTCATGAGTGACTTAAATACATTCCTTTTCTGCTTTAGTTAGCCAGTCTTGCTCTGTTCATTCAGGAAAAGGATCATTTAGAGCTGAGGAAACTTAGTCTCTTTGAGTCTATATAACCTGCCCCAGGGTCGCACATCTTAAAAATGACAGAGTTGAGATTCTCATTTACATTTTTAGCACAAAGCCTATGCATTTAACCAATCTACTTTTAGATGCATCAGTCTTTTAGATTCTCCAAGCTGCGAATTATTAGATATATAGATCTCTATGTTGTTTGATAATCAAAAGGTAACATAAGTGGAGTCCATTATTTTAACAGCCTGCAAAAATGTGTTTATTGATATATGATTTAATTCAATGCCAGTAGCATTTATAGAAGAAAATATTTGTAAAGATGGTTATGGGATATTAAAAACCGTGTCAGACTTAAAGAGAATAAATCTGTTTTGAATCCTGTCTTTGTGTTAATGGACTTTGGGAAAATCTTCTAATACTTCTGAGTGCCAATTCTCTTATCATAAAATGGGGCTATTAATACTTACAGGCTTGTTTAGGGTAAATGAAACATATTTTTAAAACTATGATTTGGTAGGCACTCAACCAATATTTACTTGCTGTTGACTAACAGGTGTTCTGTCTTTTTTGCTAAACCATAATAAATGACAAGATCATTTATTAACTCGATCAACAAATAAAAAGTCTTCACTTACTAAATAAGAATTTCATGTTGATAAAATATGTTTACAAAGGTGAATAAAACAAACTTCCATCTTGAATAGATCACAGTCTATTAGAAAGGAGATGAGAGGAACTTTTGAATAATTAAACACAATGTATTAAATTCATTGTTACTGGAAGACACAAGTGCCATTTGGAAATAAAGAATAGAGTCACTGACCCTTATTTAGTGACCACCAGGAAAGGCTTTTCATAGAAGGATGATATTTAACCCAGACCTTACAGGGTAATGAGACAAGGTGAGTAAAGTTTAAAGAAATTACTTAACAAAAATCATATGAGTAGGAACTGGTGGAATTAAAGTGATCGTCTATTAACTAATGTTTACTCTGAATAAAAGCCTCCCTTCACTCTACTACTTGCATCTGTCAACTTAGTTTAAACAGACAAAAAAAAAAAAAAAAAATTCACTTTATCAATGGATTTAGAGTGGAATAAATTGGTCCATGTGTTTTTATTCACAATGGTAGAAAAGAAGAGGAGATAAGGCTAAAGCTGTGAGAGCCCATATTTATTTGACTCCAGAAGCTCGGCTGGGTTAGATTAGCTCTGGAGAAATATTTCAACCTTTATACATAGATTCTCACCAAGTCATAGTTCTGTAGACTGCCCATTATCTGGTCTAGGAAGGAAATGACTCAAGCATGGAAAGGAAGGATGGAAAATACCTATGGCATCACTGAATTTGTCCTTTGCCAGATAGTATCATTCCCATGGAGACACTTTCTTAATCAGACCTTGTCCAGGCTGGGCTTCTGTCCATATAGTGAAATATCAGCTCTATATGCCCAGAAATAACATTCTGAACTATGTGGAAGGTGGCCATGTAATGGGGTCACAGCAACATTAGTAGCCTTTGTCATGGTCCTGGAAGGTCAATGGAAGTTCTCAGCTCTCTTTGTATTCCCTAATCTCTAGCTATGTTCCTCCTGTCAAAAATCTACTTAGATAAGGTTATAGATGGCCACAAATCACCATCCAATGCCTAGATTCTTGGCTATATGAAAGGAAACTTCTCCTGGGTGGGGCTAAAAATGGAGCAAGCAATAACTGTTGTCATCAGTACAAAGAGAATTCGTATATTTCCCCTTCTTACACTGTCTTCTCTAGATATTCAGACTTGACAAATGTTACCAGATATCAAAAATAGTTAAAAATTAAAAACCCTGGCTTGTGAACTTGCATATACATTCATGCAGTATTGATTAAATTTTTTTTAAAAAGAAAAAGCAAAGCTCTAGTTCCACAGTTTATACACCAAGCCATATATTTTTAAGTATTTTCTGGGGTCTAAGTTATTAATGTGAGTTCTAAGTCATTAGCATAAAGGGAAAAGTTATGTGAGTTTTTTTCCTTTGGAATAAGAAATAAGCCATTCGTTAAACACTTGATATCCTCTTTTCCTGTCCTAGGTTGAACACTGGGTAAGCAGGTGCAAGATTTACAAAAGTTGGGTATTTGGCACCATTATTTCATACTTATGTGTTTAAACCATATTCACTTAGTACTTTCTATATTTCAAGCACTGTTACGGGCTCTGAAATATAGGCTATATCTCTATTCTCTGAGTTTTATGCTCTAGGTGCTGAGTGAGACAGACATCAGTCAACTAAACAAATAATTACTAATTTCTAATAATAAATTTTTTGAGAAAAATGATGATATGGTAGAAAGTGGGAGATAGATGTCATGTTAGATAGCATGGTCAGGAAAGGACTCTCTGAAGAGGTGGCCTCAGTGATGAGAACAAATCGACCATGCTAAGTTCTTGGAAAAGAACTTCAGGCAAAATAAATAGCAACAGTTAATGGCCGTGAAGTGGGAACAAGCTTGTCTTGGCTGAGGAACAGAAAGAACGACAGTGTGTAGTGTAATAAGGAAGGAGAGAAGTTCAACAGAAAGTCATGGAAACACACAGAAGGCAGATCATGTTGGACCTTGTGGAATGTGGTATCCAGAGATAAGAAGACAGCTGAAGGCTTCTAAGTGGGTGTGTGAGATGATCTCACAGTGGCTGTTAGAGGAGCAAGACTGCAGAAAGATAGGATAGATGACTGACAATAGTGTCGGCAGCTTGGCCTGGGGTAGTAGCAATAAGTATGAAGAGAAGTATCCATCAAGACTCAGAGCCCTAATCTGACTTCTCTTGGTAAAAGCTGAATGAATATCTCTTTCTAATGCTCAGAATGAATAACAGCGATTCACATTTGAAGAGTGTTTCTGAATTTCCAGTGGCCTTTCCCTTCTGTTATTATCATTATTACTTTTTTTAAAATCTCAATAGCATCCCTATTTTTTTTTTTTTTAGCAGAGGTGTTCTTATACTTTTACAAATGAAGAAAGTAAGGCATCCACTAACAATCAACCAGAAATCAGTGAAGCCAAGACTCAAATCCATCTAATGCCAATGTCACATTCTTCCTACTGAACCACCTACCATATTGTAGATATTCCAAACCATTTGTTTTGGCAGATACAAAATTGTTGTTATTAAGTGTCCCTATAGACGTCAGAACATAAACTAGATAATTATAAGGGTTTACCAACTTTGTGTATGAAGGAGAAGGTGGCCACCTGTTCTTAGAGTAAATCTTAGGGCTGTATAGAAGCTAACAAATGGATGAATGGTAAAATTCCTTGGTATTTGAGTTACGTATCCCAGTCCTGAGTGCAGTGTTTTGCTGAGTAAATAGAGGAAAGAGTAGTATAAAAGGCTAGATAATAAATATTAGACTTTGCACGCTGTATGGTCTCTGTTGTAACTATTCAACTTGGCTGTTGTAGAGTGAAAGCAGGCATAAATAATACGTAAGTGAATGAGCATGGCTGGATTCCAATAAAACTTTATTTATGAACACTAAAATTGGAATATTATGTAATTTCCACGTGTCACAAAATACTCTTCTTTTGATTCTTTTTTAACTATTCAAAAATATGAAACCATTATTAGCTCACAGACCATATCAAAACAAGTGGAAAGCTGGACTTGATATGTAGGTCTCAGTTTGCCAACCTCTGTTTTAGATAAGAAGGAAAGAGAGGGAATTAAGGAAAGAGAGAAAAGAAGGAACATTAATGAAGTTAGTTGTTTATGAAAAAGGAAGACAGAAAAATTTTATTAAACTTCTATTATGTAGCAAGTATTATCCCTAGGCATTTTTATAAGATATTCTGACTACACAATAACTCTGAGAAATGAGTGCCATTCCCTTTATCATTAAATGAGGAAAATGAGGCTCAAAGAAGTGGTATAATTTTCTTGAGTTTATACTGCTGATAAATAGCAGAGCAATAGTTGGAATACAAGTCAATCTGCAACCAAAGCCTAAGTACACAATGAGTCAGAGCTCCAAACTTGTCTGGCTCCATGCACATCCAAAATGGGTAATAATGCAACAATTTGTTTTGGGGCAAGAACTTTAGAATCTCCATTTTGATGTTATGATATTTCTTAATGGAGCTGAAAATTTCAGGTACTGTGCTAGATTTCTAAATATCAGAGACCCATAAGCCTAAAAGCTTATGAGTTACAACTCCTTTTGAGGGGGAATGGATTTAAGAGTAGCCTCAATATGTCAGGTTTAAGAGTGGAGAAGTTGACCAGAAATTGCGAAGTTGAGGTTTTCTGTATTATAAAGCAGTTCCGGAACACTTATCTGGATAAAAGAGACCCAATTGCTAGCCCCAGGGTTGGTAACCAGTTGTGCAGTCTCGAGCTAGGAGGTAAAATCAACTGGATGGCAGTTTATTCTTTGGAGATAAGGAGCCTGGACTTTCTCCACTCTCTCTTTCTTATTCCTTACCTCATTCCAATGAAGATTTGAGGCAGCTGAGTTGGACTAAATGACCTTTGAGTTTCCTGTCTACAGAGATTCCACTAATAGCTTCCTAAGACAGCTATTCAACTTTGATTCCCAAAGATCCTTCTTTAATTTTCTTAAAACTTTCATCTACCTTTTTAATTGAAGAGAGAGGCATCACATGTTGTCTTGAGAGGTGAAACTTTTACTTATATGACATACTCATGCCTCTGTTTGTTCTGAGAATAAACATGTGTACTGTGGTTTAAAAATGATTATTTTTGTGACTCAACAGCCAACTCAATCCAAGATAGGGAATAAAATGCAACCTTTCTCTTAGTTTGTGAAGCAACTGTGCTTTTCAGTCAGTGTTCTCATGCACTACCAAAATTATTTCAAATATTTACTAACCCACTTAATCGTACATTTTCCCAGCATAGTAGGATTAAACTCCTTGTTGTTCTAAACAGCAAGTCTAAAACAGGTCACTTAAGTTTGCCTATGCAACGTTGTGAAGAGCTTTCTGAAGGCAGATGGGTAAACAGAACTCTATAGAAAAGAGCCTGTTTCCACAGCTCAGAGGTTAAGCCAAGTGAACCTGAATCATCTTCCTCTTCCTCTGTGGTCTCCATACCTGGATTACTCAAGTAAAAAGGAGGTCAAGCTCTGAGTGGTGTTTCTAGATCTTGAGTGAAAACAAATTCAATTTGTGATGTAAGGAATTATATACTAGAGTTGCCCCAGCTGTGTTCTGCAGAATAATGTTAATCCAGATGTTAGCCAACATCCCTATGGAAAGGTGACCATAGTCATTTAACTGTGGGGATTTCTGTATGTGACAGCCTCTCTTACAGAATCCTACAACTCATCAGCACATGAAAGTTTTCTGAAAATTTCTTCAGTGAAGAAACCAGATGTACTCAGTGTTTCCTAAACATGCCTGAGAACAGAACCCTTTTATTTCATGGATGATCTTTCAACACTTTGGAGCACTGATACAGTAAGCACTCACTGTATCTACAGTTTTTACTTTTCCAAGCTCAAAGCCTGGTATATAGTAGACACCTAATGAATATTAGTTGAAAGTCAAATGAGTGCATGAATGAATGAAACAATGTAAAGTAAGGATACATATTTATATGTATAGACTTGTACTATAAGTATTTTTTCCTATGGAAACACATATATCATCACCCAAGCCATGTTTATTGAATGCCTGCTTTTTGAGTGACCCTATGCTAGGTGTTGGGGAGCTCAGAATCTAAACAAAATAATGGTAATCCAATGTTATATGTAAAAGAGAGATAGCAAAGTACAATATGCTATGGAATATGGGTGGGAAGGGGGAGTCAGGGAAGATTTCTGGAAAAGGTAATGTCAAGTTGAGTTTAAGATGTGGTCAACAAATAAATATTTATGATGTGCATGGATAGTAAAGGCTTCAGATATACAGCATTGCAACTATTAAGCAAATACACATACATATTTTATGTTTTGAAGGTAAAACATTGTACCAGAAATGCCTTTGTTAGATGAGAGGACTGGTTTTATATTCTGGGAAACCAGATAACATGAGAACATATGTCAACAATACTTATCCAAATTACATAAAAGCAAAACATAAACCATGAACCAAAATAGGAAATGGAGCATTTAACATTTTAGTAAGTTAAAAAACAAAATTTTGTGGGAGTTCTATGCATTTTCTTTATAAGAATTCCAGTGAACTCTCACCCTTTAACCTTTCTTACAACTAAAGCACAGTCTCCTGCCCATAGATTTTTCTTTCTCTACCCTGATGAAACCTTGAGTGTCTCTACATTCTCTTCATAAGTAATAAGTCTACCCTGGGGTGAAGGAGTTCTTTATAAATAAAAAGCTGAGAATTCGACTGTTTTATAACTCTGACTTTATGGCTGTTTCCCAACCTATATTGGGAGTCTTATTCCCTTGCTCATTTATTCTATCCACAAATTCATACTGAGCTCCTACCCTGTGAAAAACTATATATTAAGATCAGAGATGCAATGCTGCTGCAATTTCACACAGTTCCTTCCATCATGGAGCTTATCCTCTAGTGAAAGAGACAGATATTAAACAAGGAATCATAGAGACAACCTAAAAACTAAGCACCAAGGAATTCTATGAGAGAGTATAATAGAGGAACAAAACTGGCAGTGGTAGTCATGGAAGGCTTCCCTGAGGAAGTGATGATTGAACTGAGGCTGAAAGGTAGAATAAGAGTTCATGAGACAAAGGTGGTAGTGGGAGGGAAGTGGAGTCAGGAAGAGCTTCTGAAAATGCCCACAGGAGGGCAGGAGCATGGCTTACTAGAGGAACTCAAATGATTTCTTGGCTGGGCAAGGTGGCTCATGCCTGTAATCCTACCAGTTTGGGAGACCAAGGCAGGAGGATCACTTGAGGCCAGGAGTTTAAGACCAGCCTGAGTAACATAGAAACACCCCATCTCTATAAAAAATAGAAAAATTAGCCAGACATGGTGATGCACAACTATAGTTCCAGCTACTCAGGAGGCTGAGGCAGGAATCACTTGAGCCCAGGTGTTTAAGTTGCAGTGAGCTATGATGATGCCACTGCACTCTAGACCCAGCAACAGAGTAACACCCTGTCAAAAAGAAAAAGAAAAAAAAGAATTCCTTTAAGGCAAGCATAATTTTTTGAAATCTCAGCAGTCTGGCACATAATCACTACTCAAGAACTTTTGAATGAATGCCTTAACCTGGTAGACAGTGCCGAGGTATTCTTTTTTTGGTGACAAAAGCGTCTACTCACTGCCCAAAGCAAAAAGAATGTGTAGCCTTCATATCCCAAAGCTTATGCTGGAGCAAATTCCTAGAATGCTGCCAAAGAAGTTTAATTGCTTGAGTCTGTCCATCTTCCCTGGTTTCGTCATATATTCATTTGCTTATTCACCAACTATCACTGGACACCTGGGTACGCCATTTACCAGAGAGGATTCAAAAATGATGAAGACGCAGACCAAGCCTCAAAAATCTTTCAGTCTACCAGGTTGTTATTATGTGCACGAATATTCACAAAACGAGGCAGAAGAAAGTCTGGACTGCATGGCAGAGATGAAAATGGAATATTCTAAGAGTGAAAAGAGAGAAATCCCTCTAAGTTGAGGTATTTGGGGAAGAAAATGCTAGCAACATGAAGAATATTGAATAATTCGGACAGACAGATACAGGGACAGGGGAGAGGTGAAAAGTCATTTGGGGTTGAGAGCAAAATGCAAACAAAGATTATAGGAGAAGGGCAAATTGTGTTCAAGAGAGAATCAAACCTCCAATTTAGCAGGATCATGAAAAATAGTAGGAGTTAAAGACTGCAAGAAAGGATATAAAGAGATAGCGTCAGTCTTGAATGCTTTCTTAAATATTCAGTGATTTTTATCTTGTTGACAATGAAGTGAAATTAAACCTTTGTATTCAGAGTTAGGCCTCAGAAGAATAATTTTGACAGAAATATGGAGAATCCACAGGATACAGCAGACATGGGGAGTAGAGAGGTGGTTAGGAGGTACTTTCAGTAGTTCGGGTAAGAGATAAAAAGCATCTTAACAAGGAGGAGAGATGAATTTGAGTGACTTGACTAAGGTGGGATCAAATGGCTATAGTAACTAGATGGTTATGGGCTTCTTAAACAAAAAAAGCTGAAAGTAGTGCTCGGATAATGGGCAGGAGGAGATGTCCAAGGATGTGAAGCAGGAGGCAGATTGGAAAGGACTGTGATGGATGTGGTCAAGTGCCTGGGGGAAAAGTACCAGTATATTATGAGCATGCTCAGACCAAATCATAATTCTAAACATAATTATTTATATGGGTTTCTCAGGTCCAAACCATCATAAAGTATCTCACTTTATAGTGGTTAGTATCCTGTCCAAAAACTCCATGTCTTCTGATCTATCACAATTAGTGTAGATACTTCTTTCTAGTATTTATCCCAGTTGGGATGTGGTCTTCTATGATCTACCTTCAAATTTACTTTCTGTAATTATGTCCCATCTCTCAGTCAAATACAACCTACACCTTAATTAAATGTTAATTCTATTCAAAGGACCACATATTAATAAAATCATACCTCTAGTGCTGTACTTATTTCTCCCACCTGGAAAGTCCTTAGTTCCCATTCAAATTTGTACATCTTTAAAGAATCAACTCAAATACCACCTTATCTTAAATCATGCCTTTGTGGAGTTAATTGTACATGTTTATTCCTTCTTTTTATGTTCCATGCCACTATTTATACCTCTATAATTTTGTTTTGCATCAAATCTTTGTGTGATTATCATATCCCTCTTATTTAATTGTAAGCTCTTTGAGTAGAGAAAATGCACACCTCTTTATTTCTTGCCCATAACAAGTATTAATAAGCTTAACTAAAACCAGATAACTGCCAATACCCTAAATGAAATCAAATAGAAAAGTTCAATAGGAGAATACAAATATTTGAGTGAATAGCTATCTTAGAAATGATACTCAGTTTAAGGTGAACAACATAAGATACTGCATTAGGGCAATGTTTCTCAAGCATCAGTGTGTGTAAGAGTCACCTGGGGATCTTATTAAACAGATTCCCCAGACATTTTGATTCAGTAAGTCCATGGGTATGGTCATGAATCTGCATTTCTAAAAAAATTCCCAGATGTTTGCTGATGCTGCTAGACAACGGACAAAACACTAAGTAGCATTAGTTTAAGGGGTAAGCTTGATATCAGAATACCTAGACTTAAGCCTCACCACTATAGTTTACTAGCCTTATGATCTTAAGTTACTAGATTTCTTTAAGCCTCAGGGTCCTTGCCTCCAAAATGGCAATAATAACAAAATTCCTCGGTACCGATATGATAACTAAAATAGTTGATCCATAAAACATGCTTCTGGAAGTACCTAACAAATATTATGTGCTCAAATATTAGGTGTCAGTGAGAGTGCCTAATAGTACAAATAAATCAACAGATTCCTAAAGAGCAGGAGTCATTGAACTATGGTCAGAAGGATAAATCTGGTTCATTGCCTATTTTAGTAGCATTGGTGTACTATTAATACCTTTTTTATTTTTTAAATAGTTGAAAAATAGAAAAAGAATACATTTTTAACAAGTGAAAATTACATAAAATTCAAATTTCAGTGTTATTGGAACGTAGCCATACACTTGCTTACATATTGGCTATGGATGCTTTTATGCTATAACAGCAGAGTTGAGGAGGATTTATGACAGCTTATACGGCCAGCAAAGCCTAAAATGTATGGTATATGGCCCTGTACATTAAAATATTGCCACCAAGTGACTATATCAGTGAATTATTGGGTCTAGAAGCATTCACATTTCTCTTGTCTACCATAGCAAAAATGTTTAATGGCTATGGTTTATAACAGTACAAAAGTAATGAAGGATTCTTAGATATAAAATATTAAAATAGTTGGCAAATAAGATGAATTTGAGGAATCAGAGGAAAAATGAGATAATTATCATCAAAGTTCCTCAAATCAGGAAATGCTATTAGATGTTTCAACCCACTTAAAAATATGTATTTACTGTTCTTTTTCTAATTATAAAAACAACACATGTTCATGGTATTTGGAAAAAATGAAATGTATACAGAATATAAATTGATTATATTCCCAGTATTAGAGATAATCACATTTAAATATTTTTGTTTATAAAATTGTTACTATACAAAATGGTTATTTTTTAACATGTAATTCTTCAACATCGTCATATATTCTAAAACACAGTATTCAATAACTAATGATGTTCCATTGCTTTTATGTGCCATAATTTACATAATTATTGCCCTAATTATTCAATTTTAGGCTATTTTAAGGTTTTGTTATTTGTAAAGAATACTATAATAATAAACAAACTTGCTTATAACTTTTCTGTATATCTGTAATTTTTTTCCTGCTATGATAAGTTCCTATGATAAAACTTTTGTCTAAATTTGGGCTGCTTTTAAACAAAGTGGAATAAAGTGAAGATCAGAGACAGGGGTAATGATAATTGAGATAGTTGCTCTCTCTCTCTCTCTCTTTCTCCCCGCCTTTCTCCTTCCTCTCTCTCCCCAGCTCCCATGTCTCTTTCTCTTCTCCTCTGGTTTTCTGGATTTCCAAACCACACTAATTTTGGGGATTTCTACCTAAAGATAAGTAACATTAAATGACATATCATCTTTTACCAACCCTGATTTTTTTTCTATAAACCCCATTCTTAAATCCATATCATTACAATCAGAAAAACAAAGTTCCCCCTTCCCTTAGGAAAAAAAGGCAATAATCTTATCAAAAATATTTTATTTACAAAAAAATTAATTATACTATACATCCTATACTGGAAATACATTGAATAATTGCTAAAATAAATACAGGCAATTAATTCAACTTTTTATAAGAATGAGAGAATTTGACATTTGAATGTTATCAAAGCTTAACTTAGAACATAAATAGTTAAAAAGGCAAACTCAAGTTTTAGTCTCATTTATTGGCATGGTGTATTTGTTTCCCACAAGCTCCCCAGTCAGTGAGAGCCTGAGTTTCATAATGTTATATACCTTTTTGTACTCTGAAGGTAGAATGTGCAGCTTTTTCTTAGGCAGGATAGGTGTAACATAGATGACTGTATAAAAAAGCAGAAAGGCAGGAAGCATGAGTTTAACACTTTTCCATGTGTGTCTGCTTCACCACAATGCTGTTTATTCAACTATTCCTGTATTTTGATTGTGTTTTTAACACAAGTCTACACAGCACCAGCTACAAGGCAAGATCAATTGTGTAAAAAGTCAAATTGGAGGCTTGAGGCTAAGTTCAGAGTACCTATTTTTCTATGTGCCACTTCTTGATATATTTATTGAAACTTAATATTAATTTCTACTGTGTAAACCATTTTATATAGGCCAAGAACAGGAGAGATGAAGCAACAATCTGTATAATTCAGAAAAAAAAATCCTCCTTTCCTAGAAAGTAAAAGAGGACACTTGCAGTATAAATCTGCCGATTTTGAACCTGTATGTTTTAGAGTTATTATAATTTATTCAATTTACCTGTGTAAACATCATATCAACATGTAAAGTGAAATGGCAAGCTGAAAAATAAAACAGGTGAAACATGTTCAATATCTAGATAGGATCTGGTAAATTTGGGCCACAGAACAAAATCTTTGATGAACTGCACTATATTTGTCCAAATTATACAGATATTTTTTCCACTTTCCATTTTACTTGGGCTGGAAAAACACTGCCAGAATCTCCAAAAATTATTCATCTTTGATACTCATGGTTTGTCCAGTGCTAGATGCCTACTTATGTCTTTCAAGGACTAACACTCCCCTTTTTTAAATCTTATGAAAAAAATTGCACTTTTCTACCCTTTGGCCTTGAGTTTCAATGACTTTTTTTCTTTTGTACACACGAAAGTATATGTTTTTACTCCCAAAGTGTGACAGGTATATTGGCCTTTTCTAAAAGAAACGAAAAGTTAAAATATTGAAAGTTTAAATACTTTTTTTAACAGAAATAAACTATTCAATTTTAAAAGGTAGAGAGAGAGAGAAACATTTTATTCTTTCTATCATGAACATCAGTCAACCAAGCTTCACATTTTGGGCAGGTTTTTTAAGTATGAATTTTTTTCAGAACTTATTTTATTTAAAAAAGGAGGAGGAACAGGTGTATTTTGGCAGAGAAGTAAAATATAGAAATATGTAAAATTTGTTTTAAAAATTGGCATACAAAATTTAAAAACACAGTACAATTATATCAAAATACAGCACAGCCAACGGCCTTTAAATTTCCTTTGGCATTTCATTTGGTAAAGTTAAAAAGAAAATCCTTCCTAAAAAAAATTATCAAAACAGTCCATAAGTTAGGTTGTATAGGTTGAAAGAGCTTTTCCTTGAGTTTCCACAATCTTTTTCTTCCATGATAACCCACATAAAGCATGGCTAGTGAGGTATATAGGACAAAACACTTTCAGGTGGATGCACAGTAAGGAAAAAGTGCATAAACAAAGAATTCATCCCATTTTCATAGAAATAACAGGTTAAATCTGAGATTCTTCTTGTTGATGTATTGTTTTACTTTGGCAGAATGAAAATAAACCCATAGAAATGTCTTTGTTCAAGTCCCAGCAGCAGTGATATGTCTCCTTTGGTGGCATTATCTGATGCCACAATACTGTACAGCCCCCAGAGGAACTAAGGTGGTATATGTGACTGCAAACGTCAAACCATGTGAGATCATACATCAAGCACCATGTCATACTGTTGTCCCTTCTTCCGCCTGCCACACTTATTGATGAGAACCACATACAGCGTCAAAAGCATGACCCAATAGCATGCATAGAGCAACGTTCCAACAATTAGAACTGTCTGTTTGGATTCTGAAAATGGCTTTTTGGATTCCTTATAAATGGTGAAAATCACACCACCCAGCAGGATTGTAAACCAAACTGACACTGGGATGAGTCCTATGAAATTAACAACAATGGTTTTCCTTCCTGATGTGCCCCACCCAGCTTTGTTTATGGTTGCGATCGCAAACATCTTGGCGGGAAGTAAACTGGACATGTATAACACTGAGTAGAGAGACATGAAGACCATCACGATATTTCCTCTAAGGCAGCTGGCAAAAGATGATTTGATGAGACCTACTAGCTGGACAGTTAACAAGAAGAGGAGGATGTTCCAAATTTTACCTCGGTAGAAGAGCTGGATTACTGTGGCAATGAGGAAGAAAGGAAAGAATCCAGTGATAACCGCCTCGTAGGTCATCCACAAGTGATGTTTGTGAAACCACATTGCATTGTACAGCCACTCTCGGAAGTACGACTTGCTCCAACGGGTCTGCTGGTTTAACCATCTGAGATATTCTATAGGTGTTTCAGTAAGGCACTTGGATCGAGCTGTGTATTTTGTTGCATAGCCCAGACTCAGCACCCGGTTCGTTAGATGCCTGTCATCACCAAAACTGCATTGGTTGCCCATAAATTCCTGATTATACCAGTCTTCCACAAACTCATGCAGCAAGGAGTTTCTGTACATTCCCAGAGGTCCACTAATGCACTGGACACACCCAAAATAGGACTGACAGGCCCTTTCTATGTTAAAAGCCATCCAGTATCTCACACTGCTGAGGAAGGAGATCCAGGAATCGTACTTGTTTAAAATCTGCAAGAAGGGAAATACAAAAGTTAAGCTTTAGATAAAAATACCAACAAAACCTGCACCATCCTGAGGTTATTACCTAAGTGACATTCTTATTTTATCCTCCTATTTTGGCTTCCTTCCTCTTTTTGACATGATTATGTTGTGTTTTCTCCGATTCTATATTACTAGATGGATTTTTTAAGTTGTTGTGTGTATATGTTGGGATTCTTTGATGGTGAATATTTTTTTCTGCTTTATCATTCTCTGTCTTCTTTTTGCATGATTTTTATTCTTGTTCTTATTGTTGTGTCATAAGATTCAAGTTTTTAGGCTTTAGCTCTCAGTCCCCAAATTCTTCCCCCAGGCACTCTTTCCTACCATCTAAGATTTGAAAGTTTTTAAGTTCTAGTCCCTTCTATTTTGGTTAATTTCCAACTCACCCAATCCTTGGCTGTTAATTTTCCTTTTTTCTTCTCTACACTTTTTCACAACGCCAGTGATAAAAGAGTTTGCTCATATCTCCTAGCAAAATTTGAATCCTGAAATAATGCTTTATATAAAGGCTATTGAAATTTTTAAGGTATTTTTCTTGGCACTATTTCTAAATTTTCTCCTCAATTCTCTTCAGTTTTTATCTGGATTTTGCATGCTTTTTTTTTTTTTTAAATCACCAGGCTATTTCTTTGTTGTTTCTAATGCAATTTCTTTGTCTTTACTATCAACCTGCATATATAAAATGGGTCATGCAACACAATATCTAAATTTTAAAGTCAATTTTCCATGTGCTTCTCACCTTTTGCTAAAATCTAACCTCAAGTTTCAAGGAACTCATTTTTATTTTTATATATTTTCACACATTCATTTTTCCACACCACAAACATCAAACTACCTTCATTAATATTTGTTTCTCTAATTGTTTTTCCATCAATAGCAAATGATGGGTCATATTGGAAAATCCACTTATTATTTCTTTATTTGCCTTTCTCAATAGTATAAATTTGAGTTGTTGTTTCTTTTTTTTTCCTATTTTCCAGTTTGGATTTTTGACCAACCACATATTAACCAGTATTTAAATATATAAGTATAAGATATATAATCCATTCCCTACCACAGTTCTGTTTCTTTACCCTTGTAACTACCTAAACTCCAACATTAGAGTTTAGCAGAACATGAAATACTAAGTTATAGTCCAAGGACATATGGTAGAAATCATTGCACATTTATGTTATTAATATGTTGCATGTAACTTATCAGCCACCATAGACATGGGTTATACCCCAGGACTAAGCAAGGAAATTCTAAATTATTTCAATTTTTTATAGGAAAAGAGGCAGTGAAGTTGCTCCAAGGCACATTCTGATGTATCTCCAATGCCAAGAACAATACCTGGCACAGAGTCAGTATGTAATAAATGTATGTTCAAGGAATCAATGAGTCAGAGTGCTACTAAAAGTGTCTCATACAAAAGATGAAGCCGTATGTACCTGGACATCTCCCCCGACACCTCCAACCATGGGGTCTTCTTCTAAAACTTTTACCATCTCCACAGATGAGGCAGGGTCAAGCATGGTATCTGAATCACAAACCTGCAAAGAAGAAAGTAGAAAATGAGTTAAAGGAAAGGTAGACCCATGAGTACACTGCATACAATCAAAAGCAGCCCCACGTACTACACCCTCATCTTTATTATCAGGAGGCCTCAGTCAGCAAGTGTCACAGGGATGAAAGAGGGCTCATTATATCATGGCCAACACAAACAGCTTATTTTTCAGCAAGCTTAATATTTAAGTTAATGACATTGCTGGGTAGAACAGCTAAAGTGATGTGCTAGTTATGACTTGTAGGGTGACCAGCATGTCCCAATTTGCCATGGTTGTCCCCAGTTTTGGCAATGAAAGTCTCATGTCCCTGGTAACACCCCTGGCAAACTAGAATGTTTGGGTACTCTAGATATCTGTCTTATTTTTCCCAGTTGCCTTAAATAAGGCTTTCAGGCAATTGTTTCTCAGGTCTGAATGACAAGACGATCCTATGACACTTTTGAAAGAGAGATGTATTTAACAATGGCTTCCTCCTATTTTATTTCATTGTTTTAAATTTCAGAATATTATGGGGGTACAAATGATTTGGTTATATAAATGGTACACTTTGGTATATTTTGTACCATTTGAGTCAAAATTGTAAGTGTGCCCATCACCCAGATACTGTAAATTATACCTGTCAAGTGTGAATTTACCCGTCCCCTCCTTCCCCCTGCTTGATTTCTGATGAGTGTTATTTCCATATGTGCACATAAGTATTGCTTGATTAGTTCCAATTTAATGGTGAGTACATGTGGTGTTTTTCCATTCTTGTGATACTTCACTTAGAAGAATGGTCTCCAGTTCCATCCATGTTAATACAAGAGGTATTAGTTCACCATTTCTTTTACAGCTGAACAGTACTCCATGGTATACATATATATACCACATTTTATTAATATGATGAATAAAAGACAGGAGAGCAATTCTCCTGCAGATGATGGGATAGTTCTGAAGCAAGATGTCCATGTGGCCTGGGCTTGGCAAATGACTTCACAAAGGGAGCTAGCTTTAAGGACTTTTAAAAATATTTAAAGACCTTTACAACCCCTGTGGAAAGCAATATGGAGATACCTGAAAGCGATACAAGTAGATCTACTATTTGATCCAGCAATCTCATTATTGGGCATCTACCCAAAAGAACAAAAGACATTCTATAAAAAATACATCTGCACTAGAATGTTTATGGCAGCACAATTCACAATTGCAAAGATGTAGAAACAACCAAGTGCCCATCAATACTTGAGTAGATGAATAAAATGTGGTATGTGTATACCATGGAGTACTATTCAGCTATAAGAAACAATGGTGATATAGCACCTCTTGTATTTTCCTGAATGGAGCTGGAACACATTCCACTAAGTGAAGAATTCCAAGAATGGAAAAATAAGCACCACGTGTACTCACCAACAAATTGGTTTCACTGATCAACACCTAAGTGCACATATAGGAATAACATTTATCGGTCGTTGGGCAGATGGTGGGGGGAGGAGTGGATGGGTATATACATACATAATGAGTGTGATGCGTGCTGTCTGGGGGAATGGACACCCTTGAAGCTCTGACTGGGAAGGGGGGTCAAGAGCAATATATGTAACCTAAACATTTGTACCCCCATAATATGCTGAAATAAAAAAACAGGTTGAAAATATGTAGATAAGTAATCATCTTAATCAGGACTATATTAGTAAAGATGAAATTGATATGGTAAAAAATTGCATCTTTGCCATTGATAATTAAAAAGTTATTGACTTGATATGTTAAACCTAGATAAGAAGATCTTTTTTGGAACATGTAATTAGTACTATTTAACACTTTATAAAGGTACACATTGAAGCCATCAAATTAAAAAGACATCCATTGGTAGAACTGCGTATTAGGAGCTGCAGATAATAATCTTATTTTCACATTTCAAAAAACATAACACTGAAAACTCAAATATTGATTCTTTGGATTCTGTTTTGCTTTCCATTTTAAACTTCAAGATCTTCACAGACTTCATAAAAGTACTAAGGAACTTTCATGATGACACTCCGATTCTAAAAACTGCAGGAGCCTAGGCTTTTTAAAACTATTGCCATTAAAGGAGTCTGAAGGATTTTGTCCTTGGTATGCACAATGTTTAGATGAAAAAAGGCAGCAGGTAGGGAGGTCATTTGTTGCAGGCCAGTATTGTGTAAGCCAGTAAGTAGACCAGCAAAGGTAGAGAGAGCCAGCATTGATTGATTAAACCGTATAATAACCTTAACAAGTACTCTATGCTATTTAGTTACATACTTCTAAGGCCTTTATGCTGAGTTGGACATCCTCACAGAGTTTGTAACCATTTTAAAAGAGAAAGTAGATATCAAACCGCACTTTTCTATAAGTCTACTTTGTCAATATGAAGTAGACTACCGACCTCCTTTATATGTTGTTTAGCTAACATACAAACAGACATACTGGCTGTGACATTGCATTATGATATAATCAAATACCAATGAGTGATTTTCAAAATATACTCGCATAGGTTTACTTTGCCGTAAGGCTCCCAATCATTGGCATGTCCTCATTAGTCACATGTATTCATTCATTAAAATAACATAATTAAAAAAATACATGTTGACATGTTATATTTATATAGGGCTTCAGTGTTCAAGGTGTTTTCACAGGAACTGTCTCATTGCCGTGATGTCAAATTTACGAGTATTTCTTTTCTCAGTTCTCAATTCTACACTGCTGGTTTTCTTCAATACAAACTTTTGCAACATTCACATACATATTCTACTACTTACACGCAGTTGGAAAATCCCACAAGGAAAACATGACTGTGGCAGGCGTTCTTGAATGAAGCATGACTCTGTGAGGTGTCAGTGTACTTGCTTGGGTTCGTGATGCCTGATTTTCTTCTTTTTTTAAAATTGGGGTTATGATGACACCTGATCTATAAGTTTGGAAGGACACGAGGTAATAAATGCTTTGTACTTGTATCTATAAATTGTTCAAAAAAATAATGATCTTGGTTCTGTAAGGTCATTTGCATGCTTCTCTTTTTTTTTTTTGACAAATTTATTGAAGTATAATTTACATTCCATGCCATTACTCCATTTTAAGTAAACAATTAAATGATTTTTAATAAATTTACCAAGTTGTACAGCTATTCACACAAATCAGTTTAGAAGATTTCCTTCCCCCTATTAGGACCCCTAATTCCCATCCCCAACTACATTTCAAGCATGCCCCTCCCCTTCACAATGCTCACCACATCCCTCAGATGTAGGTCTACCCCTCCAACGCCCGAATCCCTGGTGGACACCACCACCATTTGAGCATCATAGTGTTAATCAGTCAGTACCAATTTGATGGCGAGTACATGTGGAGCCCATTCTTCTAGTCTTGTGTCACCTCACTTCGAATAATGGGCTTAAGCTCAATCCAGGATAATATAAGCGGTGCTAGCTCACTGTTGTTTCTTAAAATTGAGTCATATTCCATTGTAAACATACACCAAATTTTAATAATCCACTCATGAATTGACAGGCACTTGGGTTGTTTCCATGACCTAGCGATAGTGAATTGTGCTGCCACAAACATTCGGGTGCAGATGTCTTTATTATAGAATGTCTTATGCTCTTTTGGGTAGATGCCTAATAATGCTATTGCTGGATCAAATGGTATTTCTATTTTTAGCTCTTTGAGAAATCTCCAAATTCTTTTCCACAGAGGTTGCACTAATTTGCAGTCCCACCA
>CAUYRT010041137.1:0-32647 GCA_963574885.1 Lepilemur ruficaudatus | reverse complement strand
GATTGCCCAAGAAACAGCCCAGCCAGCTCATCTCACAGAGAAACCTGTAATCAACAAGCTGGATAATACAAGAGGTGCTATATCACCATTGTTTTTTGTGGCTGAGTAGAACTCCATGGTATACATATACCACATTTTATTGATCTTTTCTAGTTTTAAATAAAAAGCCACTAAAAAGCAAAATGTCATATTACATTGAACTTTGATTTCGACCAAGCCCTAGTGTATATCTCATGCTCTTCTTTACTTCACTGTGTGATGCTGGCGCTGATGAAGCTGGTGCTCCCTCCCTGTCATTGCATCAGCAGCAGCCCCACTGCAGATTATTCATAATTTCATCAATATCTGTGTGTTTACTAACTTTGGGTCTGTGCCCCAGCATCCCTCCACTGCCATTTTTACTTCAAACATATTTAAGGATCACAGGAAACTGACAACTTGAGGAAAGCTTGTTCTCCCTTTGCTGTTCTTCCTGTCTCCTCTAATTTCCTAGGTAGGAAGTGTTCTAATGTGTGAGTCTCAAAAGGTGTCTGCATAACTCAAATAAAATGGACAGTGGACGGGTATTATGCAGGACTAGGACAGAAGCTAGGATGTACATTTTACGGACTTTATCTCTAAACTTCACTGTTCAGTAAACAAGTATAATGACATGTAAGATATGTTTATATAACCTTCTTACAGATGAGGAAACTGAGTCTCTGTGAAGGCCAGAAAGTTGGGTGATAGCAGAACCAAACTTCATACTTGAACCTATCTGACTTTGTAGCCTTTACTCTTTCTGCCAAATTAGGCAAATTCTCAAGCTATAGCCTTTATCCAAATTGCCTTCCATAGCCACCCAGTCCATATCAACTATGGTTTCCTGAATACATTTCCATTCCTGTGCGAGAGTTGGAAACTGCCCTGAATCTTAGCTTCTTTGACTGAAGTCATGAGTTCCTTATCTATTTTTGTCACTCATTCTCAAAGATTTGGAACATACTTTTATAGTCTTCAGTTGCTGGGCATGCTCTTGATCCAAAACAAATAGGTAACTAAGAAATGCAAAGAGGTTGTCATGGGCTTCCCTCCAAGCATCTATACTGGCTTAGATGGAATAGAAGCGTGCCTGTCCCCTGGATTGCTGTAACTGAGAGCATACCCATGGGAACCTACTGTACACATCACTCACCCCCTTTACCTAAACATCTTCACAGCCAAATTCCTCACTGAGAGACTTAGTAAAAGTTCCAAAGAACTTTAGGCTATGGCTGTCATCTGCTCACTTCAGACTTCCTTCATCAAGACATAAGCAAGTAAGGAAGGACTCATTGTCTTGGTGGGGGTAATTGACTAATTATCTAGATGAGTTAGGTGATTGTCCCTGATTATCTGTCACAGACCCCTACTGTTTCACAACGAGCATAGGACAGAATGGGTTTGATACTCAAGTGTCCACAGAGCATCACGTTTACTCCTTGCCCAATCTTGAGAGTAAGTAGTCAAGGTCTGAAGCCACTGCCCAAGAAGAATATAGTGAACAACAGCTCAGACTACTCAGAGATGACAATCTGTGTCACTGATTGGGTAAAACCAGCATAGCTAGACCAGCATGGGAACCAGCTAAAGGTGAAGAGAAACTAGATTGAGGAGGAAGACAATGCTATTCAGTTACAACCCCAAGATCAGCTGCAAAAGCAAGGGTTATAGTTCATCCTGCTAACCTTTTCTTACAAGTTTCCCCAAAACAAGATGCCATCTGGGATCCTGGGGAAAAAGCTGGTCTCAGGTGGCCTGACTTTAACATAAGAAGCACACAGATCTGAGTAAAGCAATGAGCGGCTTACGGTAGATTCTGTGCTGTGCCACCCAGCTCCCTTCAGGATTGATGTACTCATCTTCCCAGCTGCCAGGAGTGCTGCCTGGTAGATCACCACTTTGCCTCTCACTAGGAATTGCCTTCAGTCAAAGGCATGCACAAACCCCAAGTTTGTATCCCCATTCTTGTGGCAGCCTTCATCCAATGACTGGTCTATGCAGAGGTACAAAAATAAGCCCCTTACCTCACCTGGGACAATTCTAAGGAGCATCTGAGCTCCAGAGTCCCTTGCGCTTTAGGCTGAGTTTTCTGTGTTAATTGATACTCTGATATAACTTCTCCCTCTGACCAAATCCTGCCTTTCCTCACTTTCTCATGGTGTACTCCCAATAAACCTCCTGAACACACATCAGATGTGTTTCCAGGAAACCTGACCGGATTCTACCCATCTATATTGTGTTTATTCATTTTTTTAACAATTAATGGCTTAGAGGCACATTTTACTTCACCTTATCTGCCACCCTCCCTTCCAATTATATGTCCAATAGATGAGTTCACTATGCTCTATGGGGCATTCATACCTCCTCCCCACCAGAGACATGTTTTCCCTTCACCAGTGGTTTGTTTCTTTCCTCATAATATTTCATGTAAGAACCAATAGATTTTCTTGTCTTCTTATTTCACCCCACTGCATAACTCTTAAACAATTTAAATATTGCCTCCTGGAGAGACTGAAATTTATTTTTCATGATTATGTAATATAAAATATTCATTGTAATCTCTGTCTGTCTGGATGAAGGTTCTGTTCAGGTAAGTGGTCTACTACTTGTGGCCTCCCCAACCTTAGACAACAATAAGCATGTTTGCAAGTTTATCAAGTGTAGTTGATTAAACAAATGTTCATAGTCTAAACTCCCGGTGGAGTGTTATCTCACATGAATAATGGTTCCATTATTAGGAATGGAGAACCCAGGCTCCTTCACAGGGTACGTCAATCAAATCCAGCACTGTTTGTCCTTATCAAATAATAAACAAGTCTGTATTACCCTGTGTCTCACACTCCAACAAATATCAAGGTTTAAATTGCCCGAGCCTCTGCCCACCCACCAAAAAGACTGATTCTTTGGAGATTAGCTCATCAGAACCTTATTGAAATGGATTTGGGGCACAGTTCATATGCTGGGAAGAAGGCCAGTCTAAAGTCCAACTCTGCCATTAGCCATCTTGTAGCCTATAAGAAGGTTGCTAAACTTATCTGGGATTCCATTAATTAAGGGAGTCAGAGTAGGTCATCTCTCAAACCTTTCAGGCTCTGACAATCTCTGAGTCTGTAGTTTGAGGTTTAATTACCGTTACAAGAATACTAAACTCTAAGTCATGTCTCATAAAGATGTCATTCATTCAGCCCAATGTTCTGTCTGAAGAAGGTAGCAAGAGATGCTTTTTGGGGTGTTTTTTTGATTAATTCCTTTATATATTATTTATTCTCCTTAAATAATTTTTAATAAGTAATAGTAAATAACTATGAAAAAATTAACTAGGCAAAATTAATTAGGACAAAAAGCAAGAGCTAAGAGGAGGGCAAGTGGAAAAAACTTTGACTAAATATAACCATTACAGTAGAATGCTCAACTTAGCTATGAGCTTTCTCATGGGGCAATGCAATCAACCTCGATAGATATATGCCTCAAAATCTGATCGATGAAGGAAGCATATCTGTTCTTCAGGAAAAAGTGTTTTTCTAATTTTGTTCACTAACACTAAACTCTAAGTGGACATTTACAAAAATCTTTGCTACATTGTTGGAAATATATATATATATGTATACATATATATATTTCTATATTAGCTCAACTACTTCAAGGTTCATGACTTTCAGACATCCCTGATTTCACTTGACTATCCAATATATAAATGTGGCACATGGAGTCATCAAAAGTTTTTGGTAACTCTTTATATCCTCAGCCTATGCCACCTTTTAGGATAACTCTTGATACCAGCCCCATATAAAATAGCAGCTATTAGTCACCTGTGCCTATTAAGCATTTGCAATGTAACTAGTTCAAATTGAGATATGCTCTAGTGTGCAATACTACAAAGTAAGGAAGGGGGAGAAACATAAAATATCTCATTACTAATTTTTATATGAATTAAATGGTGATAATATTTGGCTATATTGTGTTAAATAAAATACATTATTATTTCACTTCTTTCTTTTTATTTTTTTGTAATGTGGCTGCTAGAAATTTAAAACTGCACTTGTGGCTTTCATTTCTAGCTCATATTATGTTTCTACTGGACGGTGTCCATGTATAATAATAATGGTAATAAAATCATAGATTTTTGAGGAGCAGACAGTTACAAACAGTGAGTGGCTGCTGTAGATATATCATCTCATTTTGCTTATAATAACACCTCATGGCAAGCTTATAGAGGTTTGCGTACCTTCTCCAATGTTAAAAAACTAGTATGTGACAACTGCATAAACCAATTTCCCTATAACAACTTTTCTCATCCTTCAAAGTTCTGAGTCTTCAGGTCCTGTTGAGCAGCCATTCATTTTGCCACCACAATCACCTTGATCAATACTGTTTAGAGACTGGAGAATTGAATTAAAATCAAGCAGACTTGAGTTTCCATTCTTTCTCTTCTACCAACTCAGTTCTCCCCTCACTGTCTTCGTTTACCTACTTGAACCAGATTATCTAACACCTAATGTGTATTCAGTGCTTCTTATGCTCCAGGCACTCATAGAAGTACTTTATGTATTAACTTATGCAACCCTCATTACAATTTTATGAGGTAGTTACTACTATACTTGCATTTTTCAGGTGAGGAAACTGGAGCACTTGGAGGTTAATTACCTTTCCAGAGATCATACAGCAAGGAAATGGAGGAGGCAGGAATTGAACCAGTTCATTTAGCTCCAAAATCCATGCACATAAATTCTAGTGCCACTCAGTATGGAACCAGGAAGCAGTCTGCCCTGGGTGCAGGCAATAGGAAGTGCATTGTCTTAAAGGATTTAAAAACAATAACACACCTGGCTAAACCTCAGCCTGTGTTTATTGTCACCACGCACTGGCAATTCCAAATGATGTCAGGAAGAAAATACACATCCCCCAAATTATTTGTTGTTCCAAGTTCTGAACAATCGCTGCTACTACTGTTGAGTTTTACAATATGTATATAAGCTTCAAATTCATGCATGTTCATTGTCCATTAACAAAATGGAAGTTAATTCAGAGAACTTCCAATTCCAGAGTAGGTTCCTAATACAGGAAGACCCAGCTGCACACATGGATTTTGAGAGTAAGTTTGTAATTAGGAATCACTTGGGCTCATTTCAGGTACAGGTGTGGATTGCATCTCTAACCCCTACAGTAGTACATGTTCCCATATTTAACCAATGGATAAAAAATAAATGGTGGTAGCACAGTGATGGCAAAGATGAAGAAAAGGAATTTGAATTGCTTCAATTCTGTCATTCTGTGGCCACATGGGGTGTTCATTTCTGTTTAAAATTTCAAACAATGAAACAGTGTGAAATGCAAAATGAAGTATTTTTACTTGGCAAATACAAATTTTAGTTTATTCATGAAACACATGCATTCCATTTCATGATTACTACTGAAAATAAGTATGCCCTATAGAGGAAGAGGATATCAAAACCAGATCTGATTTTTCAACTATGCTAGATTCACCACGTCATTTTCTGAGTTAGTTTCCAGGAATAGTAGCCCCTCTACCTGTCCTGCCGGATCTAAGGTGGCATGTTTTATGATTATATCAAATCTCATTCTTCTTATTTCTGAACTTAAGCAGTTTAGAGTGCCTGAAATCCTTCTACAAAATGAAGCATGGAATAAATAGGTAGAATTTATTTATACCAGGTCCCCAAATCATGTTCTTCATTTTATTTGGATATTTCACTGGACCTTCTTGACTATGTTTCTCAGAAATGCGGTTCCCAGGCCACAACGTAAAGGTCATGTTTCTTCGTAGCTCTGAGCCAAAAGTCCTCCCAGCTTCATTTCATCCAAATAAACTCTTGTAGTTTCTGCAGATATAGTACGATCTTCCTCACCTCTATTCATGTGTGTCTGTATCTCCCTCTGCTTGGAGAGACTTTCTACTTTCTCTCTGACCCACTTTGTTATTGGAAAAACCCTATCGCATGCTTTAGGATTCACCTCATATGTGAGCATCCTCTGGGAAAACCCTCCTGACAACTCTGGGGGAGGTAATGCTTACGTCTTATTGAACACTTACTACAATCTCTAGATTGCTTGTTTCCATGTCTGCTTCCCCTTCCCCCACCTTAAAAGTGACCTGCTAAAGTTCAGGAATAACTTTTCTCCATGTTGGTACCAAAGAGGCCAGGAATGAAGTCTGTCTCCTAGTGTGACTTCAATAAATAATTTTCATCAATAAATGCATGAATGAAGTCCAATATCTTCTAGTTGTTTAGCTTGATGCCCCCAGGGAAGAATATGATGATTTTTAAAAAAATAAGAAAAATTATCTAAGCCTATGTTTCCTAGAAAATATCCTGAGGCAAATCTTAAAGGCTAACCTTTAGTGGGGGTACAATGTCAGGGCACAAGAGAAAGGAACAAATGGGAAGAAAGAGAGGGAAAAAGGGAAAAGAAACACAAGGTGGAAATTACAGTTTAGTAGTTGGAGTTTAGCAGTTTAGCTCCAAGTTTCAGACAAAATATAATGGTCATGAGAGATGTCCCTGTAAAAACTGAATGGGAACACTGTGTTTCACTGCCTCAGAGGGAAGAAGGGTGGGCAACTTCTCCATCAACTCTTTCTTGTTTCTGTCTCTCACTGGTCCAAGTTCACGCCATGGGTTACCAACTCCTCCATGGTGCTTGGCTATGTTACCTGGCTTCTCCAGACAGCCTTTTGAGAAACTGGAGCCTCCTGGGTCCAGTGGGGTCAGAGCTAATCTCTGTGTTTGCTGTGGTTCTCAGCACTGGAGGCTCCATGAAGGCCTTGCTGAATCCTGACTGTTGTCCCCAAAGGAGGCAGTAGCAGGACATCGGAGATGGAAGCGATAGCCAGGTTTGCTACTAAAGAAATGGCAGGAGCCAAAGTCAGGGAAAGGATAAGTGACCAGTGCCAAGCAGCTCATTAGAAGGGCACCAATAGGATCCAGTAAAAACTGATTAAGAACAAATAGCAGCTGAGATGTCCTGAGCATTTACATTGGACCAGACCCGATATTGGGTTCTGAGGTCACAGTAGTGAGCAAAAAAAGTAACACATTTCTTTTTCATAGTGCTTAAATGGTCTGACCAGAAAAACAGACATTAATCAAAGAATCACCAGGTCAATGAAAAATTGTAAATGTGAAAAGCACAATCAAGAAAAAGTTATGTCATCTTTGCAGAGCCCATGGTAGGAATTGTTGACCAAATCAGAGGGTCAGGGAAAAAGTCCTTGAGGATATAACAATGAAGTGGAGATATTAAAGATAAAAAGCAGTTATTGAGGTTATAAGAGGGGAAAAGGAAAACATAGAGAGGAGCAGTGGTGGGCAGAGGCCCATTGGTCATAAGGAATAGGTGCTTACAGGACGTGATGAAAGATGTCACTGAGGGCCAGCTGGGGAGATAGACAGAGGCCAGCTCAAAGGAGGCCATGTAGCCCATGCTGTGGGTTTCTGCTTTAATCATGAAAGCAATAGGAAGCTACCAGAGGGGTGTAGCAGATTTGTTGTGCATTAAATTGTTGACCAGATTAGCACCACTAAAAGATCACGCAGCTGGTAGAGAAGAGACTAAACAAAGGAGAGAAAGGATGCAAGGAGACCAATGAAAAGATAGCCTAGCTTGAACTGAAGAAAGATGGTAGAGTTGAAAGAAAATGCAGACAGATTTGAGGTTGAATATAACAAGATGCCTTACCATAGCCATGCATAGGGAATGAGAGAAGGAGAAGCCAGAGAAGGAGTGAGGCTGACTGTTATGATCAACCTAGTTTTGCTCCTAGCCTCATGTGTACTGAAATAGGTGGGTTATGCATGGGCTTGTATTATTTTTCACCTAAGTGCATCACTTTACACTTTCCTGGATCATGTACCTTTTTATATCCTCCCTGAGACATATCGAAGCACTTTTTCCTATCAGCCAGGCATTCCATTGTCCAAAGCAAAGCCTTTTCTACACATAGCTGGACTGTTCTTTCATTACCCCTGCTATAATGTTTAGTAACATATTACAATGAGTACTTGCATGGATTTCTGGTATTATACATTTAAAAAATAATAATACTGGTAAGCATATTCATAATAACCAACATCATCTTAATTTTCTTGTTTCGATGGAGTCACCTCTCTTCTTGAAGAACCTTACATAGGTCTGCAAAGCACAACAGCAATAAGCAAAAAAGATGGGCCATTTACTTTTAGAATGAATGCAGGCAAGACACAAACTCACCACTTCCTTGTCCTCATCTTGACAAAGACAGAAAACAATCTGCCTTACTCGCCAGATTGTTGTGTAAGCTAGTGAGAGTTTTCTGTTCAAATAAACTGTACATCACTTATAACAAGGATCATTATTATTACCACAATAGAAAATTATAAAAGTATTATTTAATACAGTGCAATGCAGTGCGATGTAGGATTTTTTTTACTGCAATAGGAAATATGATACTATTATTCAGTGCAGTTATGTCAGTTGTAGAGAAAAATTCATTAAATTTTATTTATAAAACATAATTATGATAAGAAAAGACAAAATACAAAGTATTACAGAATATATTAAACATTAAGCTTGTGTGAAACACACAGAAAATCCCATCAAAATTCTAATAGGCAACTTGAACTTGCTTCTGTGATGATAACTTTTATTTCATTGTGGATTTTATGCTTGAGTTGGCCACATACAATTTCTAATTGATAGTTTTTAATGAGGCTCTTTTCAAAGTTTTTAACAGTCACCACAACTAAAAACCATCTTTGTTCAAGTAGGTGATAATAAAATGTAAAACAATTTAATATACCATTCAATATTTGCAACAGCTGAAATTAAATTTATAGAATCCAAAAGACCTTTCTCTTCTTTCATCGATGAAAGTAATGAGGACATTTCTTGTGATAATGTGAATGGACTTCAAATGCAATCCAACATTTTCACAGAGTATTTCAAAACAATGAAGAAGTTCTCATCTGAAAATACACATGAATTGTTAAAATGATTATACTTACAGCTACTTTGGACAGAAATAGCACAAAAGAACCATCATACGGAGAGCACATCAACCACAAACAGAACAAAAGGATCCAGTATTTGTGAGAACTGAGCCTCTGGGCTGGTCCCTGGAGTCATGGCTTCTAGTCCTTCCAGAAGCTTGCCTTCCAGCTTTTCCATCCCTTCTGCCATCCAGCCTGCAGGCCACGTTCCCAGAGCACCTGGAACATGAACTTCTTCCTAGATTTTGCAGGCATCTGGTCCACAATGGGTGGAAAAGTGCTCCCTGACCGAGTTTCCCTGTCCAACTTTCTCATTTCACAGTAGAAAAAGAAGAGTCGGGTGCTGCTTATTCTGGTCATTGTCTGCGGTGGACTCACATGACCTTAGCCATCAGCTCCTACCCTTTGCCCAAAAGCTTCTATGAGCTGATGAAGCCAACAGCCATGGGATCTTGCTGCCCATCAGGACCAGACGACAAAGCCATCCTAGTGACCCACGCCATTCAAACCACATTCTGGAAAACACGGGCTTAGAGGGACCTACTTCACCCTCAGTACAGAGAAAGGCAGAAGCATGTATCCATGAAAGACACATAAATCCAGGATTAGCACATCAGGTGTGCTGACATTCCAGAAGGGATGGTAATAAGATTCAAATCAATAGGCCTGGTGCGTCCACAAGTGGCCTTGTGTGTCAAGCAAAGAACACAGCTCTATCTTCTGAACACTTGTCCAAGTAGTGTGGGAATTTTAACTACTGAGAAAACAACTCAGCTTTCAAATTTAAAGGTAAGCATGAGTCAACAAAATATTATATATATGTAGGTTCAAAATAAAAACTGAAGGTGCAATTGTATCCTAGTAAAACCTCAGAAGCAGATTCATAGAAATAAAGCTCATTCACATTCCACAGCCCTTATCAGATAATAAAGAGTTCAACATAATTCAACTGGTAGCTTTTGTTTGGTGGAACAATTATCAACTGGAAATCATGATTCATTATAAATCCCATCAGTAATGTCCCTTAAAATTGATTATATATTTCTTTGAAAGGAAGATATCTCCTCTATTTTCTCTCTTTTTTAATTCTTAATTTTTCTGTACAGGAAAAACTTTAAAATGGGGATCTGAAATATTAAATTCCTCAATTACCTTATATGTGGTCTTAGACATGTCAGTTAAGATCTGTGATTCAGTTTTCCCTTTATAAACCAAAGACATGATCTGAAATTACATGTGATGCCACATAACTCTAAAATTCTGAAATTTTATTTTTGATTTTATTTGCTCACATTGCTCAATCAATTTGGAATATTTTCCTCAGGAACTGTGTGTTTTCCCCAATATAAAAATGTGATTCAGATATTATTAAAAGTCAAGATAATAAAATAATGGCATAAAAAGGGAGATCATAAGGCAAAATAGAGGAAGTCTATGGAAGATTGGGGAACCCAGTGAACAGCCAGAGGCAAAGGCAAGCACAAAAGCCCCAACATCCGAAAGACCCTGAAGAGCTGAAGGAGAAATATGGGTCACTGTGGTCGAATGTCCTAAAAAAGGGAGAAAGTGAGACAAGAAATTGAAAAGTTCAGAGACTAGTATTCAAATCTCAACTGGTTGCTTACTAGTTGCAAGGAATCAAAGCATTTCATTTGCCTTCTTTGAACCTCAGTTTATCCCTATCTCTGGGGTAATAATACTTGCCTCATAGGATTGCTGTGAGGATTACATAGAACGAAAGTCTTCAGCACCATCCTCTGACACAGCAAATGAAATTCAAGCTCCCTGATGCAGCACCTAGGAGGTCTAGCTACCTCCCTAGCTTCATTCAGCTGCTTCACCCAAATATTAATACAAAATATCTTTGCAGTTCGCCAAATAAGCCAAGATTTTCCATTTGTCTGCACCTCACACTGATGTTCCGTCTACTCGGAATACCCTCCACCTCCTTGTCTTAACTCACTTTCACATGAGTATAAGGACTAGCCCAAGCAGTACTTACTGACAGGAACTTCCATGATATTTCCAGTGTGGTGAATACGCCCTTTCCCTGCAGTCCAACAACACACTGAACACCAGGGACCTCTAGCCGCTATTTTATCTGTTTGTTTCCCCCTCTCTATTGTATGCTGCTTGAGAGCAGAAAGAACATCATATTTGTACACCAGATTCCAACATAACTTGGAACAAGTAGGTATTCCATGAGTGTTTATCTGATAATCCCATGTTTGCTGGAGTCCCTTGATGCTGATGATCTGGGCATCACTGATTCCCACTGTGAAATTCAAACTTCCAGTGTTAGTCAAGATAGGATGGGTCATTCCATAATAACAAACAGACCCAAATCTCAACGGCTTGATATAAATAAGAATTATTTCTTCTCATGTAACATGTTTACTCACAATTGGAAGGAGGATCTGCTACTTGTAGCTCTCAGAGACTCCAGAAGACAGAGGTTCCTTCTTGATACCTGATTCCTCAGACATTGCTACGATGGCAAGGGAACACGGAGATTCACACACAGGCTCATAAACCTTCTCCCAGGACGAGACACGTGGTGTTTCTGTTCATATTTCATTGGCTTTGCCAAGTCACAGGGTCATGTCAAATTTCAAAGAGGAAGGGGAAGCTAAATGTGATCACGTTTCCACAATAAAACAGAAAATGTTCGTGAATAGACATAATAGATACCATACCTCCCCCACTCTCTATTAATTCCTAGAGGATTCTATACCTGTGGTCCCTCTAACTTAGCTATAAGATCCACATATATTATCTCTATGATATGTAAAGCATATTTAGTTGCAAAAATCAGCTCCAACTTTAATAATTTCTTAAAGAAATTTATCCACATCGAGTATTTTGTGAGTTTTGGGAAATCTAATGAAGACCTAGGGATCATATGCTGAGCAATGCTTTTAGCCCCCAATTATTTCTGTCTTTCTTCTGATTTTCTCAAACTGCTCCACGAGTCTTAGATTGCTACAGAAGCTCTCCAGTTTTCTAACCCCCAAACTTCAACACTCACATGGGCAAAGCACCTAGTAAAACAAGAACCACCTGTTGTTCAGTACTCTCCTTCCTCAAAAAGCACTGTTCATTATTGTGATAGTTATGATTGGTTGGTTTGTTATGTTTAAATAGTGGAATGGATGAGTGAATAAAAAAATGCATAAATAACTAAAAGAATATTGAAGAACTCTACGTATTATAACACATCCAACCAACCCCAGTTTTTATTTGGATATTTTGCTTAACTGCTTTCTAAGGTGGTACCAACTTGTGGTATGTGCAGGGCTCTTTCAGTCTTTTAGTAACTAATTAAATTTGTGACAGTGAACAAATGCTTTGGACACTAATGAATGAAGTGTCAGAAATTGTGTAGCTCTAGTTTTAATTTGCAGCTCATCCAAACTCCGTCAGCCTTTTCCTCATGTGTGTCTGTAAGGAATTTGGCTGAATTATTCTGAAAGGCCCTGCAGATTTTCTTATTTCCCATGAAATTCTCAATTTCCCATTTGGCTAGAATTTTCTCGACAACAATTCCTTTGAATATATCTCAAGAGCTAACTGGGATGGGGGAAAATGGGTCTGCACATGCACTCTGTCACACACACACACTTTGGTTGTGAGCAGGCATATTATACACAGTATTCGACAACTAGTTCTGAAGTGTCACCAGAGCTTAAAGTCCTGTAGTCATCAGTGCCATCAACCAGGTGGTCAGGATGGAGGTAGTTTGCCTGGTGCTCTGCTATCTTGGCAGTTATATTGTCTTAAAGTTCAGATTCAGGATCATTTGCATGTAGGAGCCTACTCACCTACACCTAAAGTAAAATGTAGGTTCCATTGGTATATTGGACAGGTCGCAATCTTCCTGAAACTCAATTTCTGCAATTCTGGTAGCCAATAGCATCAGGACCATAATAATAATAGCAGCAACAGATTACATGTATTAGGCACCTATGTGCATATGTTATCCTATTTAATTCTCTCTCTCTAACACACACACACACTCACACACACACATTATTTACTAGTGCTAGTATTCCTCCCTACCCAGACCAGAATATTCTTGCAGAGACACAACTTGACATTATTATACAGATCCACCTAATCCTCCTGAAATCCCCCATTCCAGAATTAGTAGGAGTTTGCTTTATCTTTGCAGAAATAAAAGTTGTTTAAAGTATTTTTTCTTAATAACAGACAGAGAAAGTAACAGAGGGAAAGAAGGAAAAAGGAAAGGGAAGAAGGAAGGAAGGGAGGAGGGAAGAAAAGTTTAGCCTTCTCCAAAAGTTGGAATCTGAAAAGAAAGTAACTGTTGGCAGCTTCGTAATAGCACTTCGTAATAGCACTCTGACCCGCTACAGAATGACCGTTCACCTGTGCCAGTGACTTTGCAGTGTTACATTTCATTTGCATCCTAGATATATTTGAGGATATGTATTATTAGTCTCAATTTGAAGATGAAGGCACTGAAGTGGAGAGCAATTAGGTTACACATTGAAGGTCACATAGCTGCCAAGGGGAAGAGTTAAGATTTGTAGCCAGATCCAACTTTGGGACTGTGTTCATCCTGCTCTGATGGATTTATCAGTCCTGCAATGAGTAGATGTGGGTTCCAGCGCTGGCTTTGCTATGAGCTGGTGTCATAATTGTGCAAAACTCTTTTTACCTTTCTATGCTTCAGTTAAATGAAAGGATATGAGTCTCCAAAGTTTTTCCTGCTGTAAGTCAGTAGCTTAATTATAACCACAATATACTGTATTTCTTAGAACTTGACACCATTATTTTATGCCTTACTAAAAATTTTTAAATTCTGCTAATTAAACTATAAAGCAATGTTTTTACCACTTTGAATTTTGATGTATTTATTGAAAAAGAATGTTAAACATAACTAAATAATATCATATATCACACTTGGATACATGTAAAAGGGAAAACATAAGTGGTACAAATTGGGAAATACAGTCCTGAAACTTTTGAAGTGGTACTCTTCTGAATAATTTTTCAACATCAGTGCCCATATTTCCCAGAAAATATTATCTTGTATACTATCAAGAGTGTTGCATCATTTCATGTCTTAAAATAGTGTTTGCAATTGTCTCCTGGAAATTCTTCCAAGCAACTCACTGCCATTCTTCAAGTTTTAATTTGGGCACCTTCTGGATTTTCCCAGATCACATCAACAGAAGATGTTTTAGACAACTTCAGGGAGCTATAATAGCAATAGTAAATTTGTGGTCCTTTGTGATTGTGAGGGCCTGAGACAAAGGGACATCCTAGGTTGGGACCTCCATTCAGGGCCATCATGCCACTCCAGGTTACCATGGGAGCTCCCCAGCTTTGGCTGGGGTCTTAGGCTCTGGGCACATGGAGAACTCAGTAGCAAATGCTGCCTTGGAGCCATCAGCCTCACCAGAAACCGAAGCCAAAGACGTTTGCTTTGTTCATCATGACCTCCTTCCGGGTTCCATGCCCTGATGTCTGAATGCTATTTATTGGCAATCCTCCTGGGATTTGTAAGGAGTACACCCAAATCTAATTAATCAATATGACTAATAGTGTGCACAGTCATTAAAGAGTAACCACAGCTTTAATGGAGACAAAAGAACACCACATGTCCCTTTGGATCATAACTCTGGCTACTTTGTCTTGTCCCTCCCTGTTTCTTTGCTTCTCTGGCCCGACTCCTCCAAGCTCCATTTGTTTTCCATCATACCTGGTAAAGCCTCTGCTGATACTAGGTTCCACTCCTGAATTGTCCAAACAAATCACTGTGTGAGTTTCATGAAGCTAGATTTCCACATCTGTGCTATGGGAATCATGATTTCTACTTTGCAGGATTGTCGTGCAGATTAAATATAATAAGGTATTTGGAAGTGCTGGGTTTACACTGCCTTCTCTCCCTTTTGTCTTTCTTGGGTCATTTTTTCTATTCTTGCTTCGTCTTCTTTTATATCTTGTTCTTTTCCAAATCTTCCCCATCTTTTATCCCTCCTCCCTCCCTCTCTCCTTCCCTTCCTTTCTTCCCTCTACCTTTCTTTTTTCCATCTTTTCTTCCCTTCCTCTCTGCTATCCTCTCCTCCAGGCTTCCTCTTTTCCTCACTCCCTCTTTTTACCAACCAAAGTCATCTCAGACAGTAGATTTGAGAGTTCTCTGGATGTCTAGCAAGACTGGAAAATTTTTAAAAGACTAAAACACTAGAATAGAATTTGAACTGGCAATGTGATAAAGGTGTTTGTTGTTTGTTATTGCAATGGCAATCTTTCTCTTAATATATTTGCTAGTGAGGAATACACAATAAAACAAGAGAGAAAAAAGGGATCAGCCTCTTGTATTTGATATCTTCCATTTTATATGTTGTCTTAATTGTCAGCACAGGGAAAAAGATATGGCCAACTGTGATACCTGAAGTTTTACATGGTCACATGTTTCAGTTATGGCCAATGACATCTAAGTAGAGTCCATCAAGGAAATGGTTTGAGGAAAAGGTGTTATCTTCTAATAAAAAAAGAACAGATGAACAAGGCTGGCAGGCACAGCTCTGCCTTCATCTTTTTCCTTCTGATGTGAATGCAGATGCAATGACTAGACCTAGAGTAGCCATCTGATGACCGTGAGACCCAGGAGAATTTTCATCCAAGCACCTTTGAGATTCTGACTCAATGCTTGCAACCATCTACCTTGAGAAAAATAAACCACTATCTACTTAAGCTAGTTAGTCAGGTATACTGTCACTTGTACCCAAAAATATTACTAATCAATACTTTCTTGGTCTTTGGAGGGAAGTTGGAGCCCAACTCTCTCCCAGTTCATATCTGAGTAGGGGAATTACTCCAGATGCATACAACTGAGTTCAAAGTAGCTTCCTAAGGTTCTTACCAGGATGAAATCAAATAATTTAGGTAAAGTATTATCACTAATTCCAATATATATGAGGTATTCTAAACCCCAGTTCTCATTCTCCTTGGGAGGGATTACTCAATGAAGAAGTAGTGTCTCAATTAGAGCCCAGTGAAACATTCACAATGATGTAGACTCTCATCTCCTTATTTTGTTTGCTCTGTTCAAGCTCATGAAAAGTACAGATTTTCTCCTGATCTGGCTAACTCTGCTCCTATGCTTTGCGTATGTCAGAGTCACTAGCCAGTTAGTTACCAAGATTGAATAATTTTTCACTCATTCATTCAAAAACTATTCACTAGGCTCTTACTATTGCCAAGCACTGGGGAGAGAGGGGTAAATAAGAGTAATGGTGCTTGCCTTCAAAGAGCTTACATTCCAGTAAGAAGAGAAGGCAGAAAACAATTAAACCAACCACTAAATAAGATCATTGTAGATGATAAGATGTGCTACACAGAAAATACACAAATAATTTTGTTTGGAAAATTCTGGCAGCAAGAAAGTTAAGTAGCTTGGTCAAGGATCACTTCTCTGAGGAGGTAACTTCTGAGGCAGATGCAATGAGGCTGCTAAACAATGACCCAGACAAGCTCTAGACAGAGAGAGGAACACCAAGCAACAGTTCAGAGCAGCTTGTCCTCTTTACTTTTGCTTCTTAGCTAATAATTGAGCTTCAGTGCTTATTTATCTTTCAAATCCTGGTGTAAATGTCTTTTCCTGCTATCTCCACAGTATATATCCAGTTGTGCATCAATTAATTAATGGAAAATCATTTGTCCATTAACTAGTTAACTAATTGTAAGAAGCATGAAATATTCCAAAATACAACAGGAAGCCAGTGAATGGTTTTAAACAAAGAGATGATATTATCACATTCACGTGCCGGCTCCTACCCCAAGTCACTCATGACTGTATTGAAATAAAAATGATCACTGGAACCACATAGAATTCTCCTTTCTATATATAATGAATTAAAAACAAAGAAATGCTTTTCTGCTATTCTTATAACACTAGTGTGTAACTGAAGGCTGTTGCTATTATTGCTGTGGTCTTGTTTTATTTTTTGTTTAAAGAAACTTACAGGCTCCTGGGGCAATCAGGTAGTGTATTAGCTATCTATTGCTGCATAACAAATAAACCCAAACTTAAAAGCATAAAACAATAAACATTTATTATCTCACAGTGTATTATATGTGGGTCAGGAATTCAAGAGCAGCATAATTAGATGATTTTGACTCAGTCTTTGATGAGGTTGTGGCCAAGCTTTCAGCTGCAGCTGTAGTCATCTGATGGCTTGACTGAGGCTAGAAAATTATCCTCCAAGATGATTGAGTCAAATGACTGCTGGAAAGAAGTATCAGTTTCTTGCCCATTGATGGTATGAGGCCTCAGCTCCTTGCTACATAGACTCCTCTATATGGCTGCCTGAATATCCAGCACAGTTGCTGGCTTCCCCAAAAGTGGGCTCTCCAAGAGAGAGTGAGGTATAAGCCGCAATGTCTTTAGACTGAGCGTTGGAAGTGACATGCCACCATTTGCATTGTACTGTATTGGCCCACAGACTAATTCTAATACAATGCTGAATGAGACTATCCAAGGAGGTGGGGGGTCACTGGAGTCATCTTAGAATCTGGATTCTACAGACAGGCAAAGAGGAGGTGACTGAACAGGGCTGAGATGGAGATGTACAGTGTGCTAAGTGAAGAGCAAGTAGGGGCTATAAAAATATCTCTGTTGCCAGTCCAAGATCCCCAGCTTCCACGTGCTTCTTTGTATAAGATGTCTTGATTACTGGGAAGGTGGCCCCAGGTCCTGGCTTAGGAATAAGCATGGGATACAGTTCTGGCCAATGGGATAAATGTGGAAGTCTTCTGTTGGCTTCTAGAAAGACTTTTTTTCTTCTTTTTCACTTTTGTTAAGAAGGAGGTATTCAAGGGGAACTCTTGGCTGTGTTTCTACCCTGTTGAGAGAGATTTTCACACTAAATTAATGAACTAAGATGCATATATGAAACTACATCAATGCCTGTAATATATTTGCATTATAATGTTATTTATAAAGTGTTAGCTTAAATAATCTACATAAACGCCAAAGGTCTCCAGGGAGAAAATAGTAATAGGATAAAATTTTAAAAAATAAAAAGTTTTGTGATGCTAAAATAACAAATGAATATATTTTTTAAAAAAAGAGAATAGGGGAAATTTATCTTTTTTATTTTTTATTTAAGAATATTATGGGGGTACAAACATTTTGGTTTATTTCCCACTGAGTCTGCTCATTTTGCCCCAAGATTTCATATGTGGGTCAGATTAAAAAGGAAGTGTTAAACCATGGCCAAAAGAAGGTTTAGGAACTTGAGTGGACTAGCTGTCACCCCACTTACTTTTTCTTTTATTACTACTTTTCATTATTATTAATGCTTCTTAATGTAGCTTCTAATCATTTCTCCAATGGTATGCGTATGTAAGTGTGAGTGTGTGAAAATTTAGGAATTCAGTAAGTAAAGTCTCAGTTAGTGCTGCCACAGTTAGCTCATCTTCTAGTTAAGCCAGAGACAAGGAAATCATCTTTTAAGAACAAGAAAATGTTTACGTCTATCTCCCTTGAAGGTTTCTCTGACTTGCCTGGCTGATGAGCACTGCCTTTCTCGGCTCGGGGTTGTTTTCCCACTGATGAGAGACTCTCTTCTCCTTCCAGGCACCAGAATCTAATTTAAACTAGTTCCTGTGAAGATCCAAAATGTCTGCAAAGATTTTTTTTCTTCTGGTGTATTTTCCAAAGCAGAGAAAATAGGAGATAAAACAGACATTTTGTTTACTGTGCATTCTGCTGTATTCCAGATGAAGTGTGAGTATAAAATTTTAATTCATAGACTTTTTCATGGATGAGCCCTACTTACTTAAGACATTGGCTCTTCCTGGAGTTCTGTCAAAGCAGTTGATACCTTCGATATTTCCTAAAAGCAGTGTTTTCAGGCTAGGCAAGTATATAATTTTCCTTCAAGGATTTCCAGCTTTGGAAGCTGCCTTGTCACAAACACCCTCCTTCCCTTGGGAAACAGGATCTGTCTGGTTTCAAGTCCCCTTCCTGAACTGAGTCCATCTTTTCTTTTACATGTTAATATTTTATATGCCTTCAGTAAGTGTTAGGGTTTCTCCAGGCATTTTGCAAAGGGCACAGCTCTTATGAAATTTAAATTCATATATTAATATAATCAACCTAGGGAGTCAAAGGTGCATCAGGGTAGAAAACAAATTTCCTTTTCTTAAACATGTCTACTGTAAAGGTAGCCAGTGGTATGCAGCAACATCACAAAACAAATACGTTCTTTTCCAGTGAGGCAAGAAGATGTTTTCCCCACCACCACAGCCACCCAAATGGAATAAATTAGACCAAGTCAATTATTTTGGTTAAGTACAATATGTGAAAAATCTGTTTTATTCACAAATTATACAAATAATGTCTAAGACTTCAACTGAGCCAAAACTAATAGGCCCTTCATCCAAACAAGGATAATTTTGCTACCTTCATCTGCCATTTAGGCTCTCCCAACAGATTTCTCAAAGTCTAAATATCTCAGAAGTTTCTTATTTTAATGCCTTTGGAAAGGCAAAATATATTTGACATTTTTATTTCTATTGGTCCCATTTAAATTAGTCATTGACTGCTTATTAAAGCATTTTTATTAAATATGTGGATATTGGACTTATACAATTCAAATTTTATCATTGCAGTTTCACTATCTACTTACTAACCATGAGATCCTGCGCAAGGTACTCAGCCACATGAAGCCTCAGTACTCAGTATCCTAGTCAGTAAAATGGGAATAATAAACAGAGAAGAACCTAGTGCATAGAATTGCTGGGATGATTAAATGAGATGTTTGAAAAAGATGTCAAGGGAAAGTCAAACACCTATGCATTAGGCACTCGATATATTGTTGCTAACCTTATTATTATCTCAATGTAAACTACGGTTGCTAGAATCTGGGGGATATAGGCCCAAGAAAAAAGCAGTCGCCCCCTTCACAGAGCTCACTGTTTCATGGATAGAAATGATAGCAAATGGGAAATAGCCAGTCCCTCTAGTAAGGACCACACTAAAACTACCCAGAACAGACTATTGAATAGCAGAAAAGGAAGACATTAATTCTCACTGGGGATATCAAGAAAGGCTTCCCGCAGAGACAACATTGCTCAGACTTTGAAGGATAATGTGAGCAGTGTATTCAGGGAGGGAAATGGGGGGAGCAATCCAGGAGGAGGAAACTGTGTAGAAAAATGGCACTGAATTGTCAAAACACTGTCCCTGGATCACAGCAGAGCCCAGCTTTAATAAATATGTGAGAATAAATGAAAGCATGATGAGAGATCTATCATAGCCTCAGAAGAGCATGTTGACTTCTCTTGTTTTAAGTGATATTCACTTGTTCAGTGGTTTGCATATTCCAAAAAGCCTTTCAGTAGTTGTGCTGAGCCAATGGGTCATTCAAAAACAGAATGCCTTTTGGGCTGAATGGCACTATGTTGTCCCGACAAGAAGAATAACATTTGAATTTAATTGTGTCATCCATGTTCTTACTTTAAAACAACCTATGGTAACACTCATACAGCAAAGAAACATGCAGAGTCAGCTGAACAGATGTGATGTTTTCTCCCTGATACATTAGCTTCAACCTCTGAGTTCATGGAAGTCATTGAGTTTCTTTCTGTAGCATGCAGTATTCATTCATCAGCCTGAGTCATTTTATCTGACTGGGTCCAATCTCCCCCTCCTTGGCCCACCTCCTTTTGCTGCTGAATAAATCATCCTGGGATCTGTCCAGGTTGGAGAAAGATTTTTGTAGGCAAGTTCCATCTGCATTCAACCCATCATTTATTCAGGCTGAGTCCTCAGGGTCCCAAGGAGAAAGAATTGAGAAAATAAAGAGATGTCCTCCACTGCCAAGTTTGCTAATATGGTCATTAACACAGATGACTTGGGGCAATGCCAGCATACCTCCTGGCTCAGAGTCTACAGGAAGATCCTCCCAACTGCCCTGTCTGGGCTCCCTCCATAAGTCAAGAGGCTTATTACCCACCTCAGAGTTCCAGGAGGGCTGGTGAGGTTAATGACTCTAAGGAATTCAGCAAAGAAACAAGAAGCTTTTCTTTCAAAGGGATGTGATTGCTGGGGTTATTTCATTAAGGCTTAGATAACTGCAAAACTCAGTTTTCTGAGGTGCTTTGCCCTTAACTTCCAGCTCTTGGGATAGGCCAGCTGGAAATCTTTACAGTTAACAAATTAACTCATCTGCAAAGCCAGGTTAAAAATAGGATCTGCCTTCTTTCTATTTAAAATCAAGCATTTAATTTTGTTCCCTTTCTTGAGGGATGGCAGAATACAACTTCAAAGGATTGGGATTAAAGGAGTCTTTTTTCCAGGGTGTCTATCAAATTCCAGAAATTCACTGATCAGGGATGGGGAAAAATGTTAGAGAATTCTTTCTTCTTCCTTCTGGGATTCTCTATGCAAGGTAGGTGACCTGTTCTGGTTTTAAACCGAAGCCCATATGCGTGGGAAAGAAAGAATTAAAAAGCAAAGAATTAAACCCTATGTTTCTGGGACACAGCGGAGACAAATAACCCTAGAGACTGTGTGTGATTGAAAGGGAATGGGGGAATAGAAAGCTATTCTGGCTCAGGGTAGGTGGGAGGGAGGGGAGTTTCTCTTTTGGAAAGCAAGGGAAATCACTCACTCAGGAAGGGCCGAGGGGGCAGAGAGATGAGGTGGTCATTTGGGCTTTCATGGGACGCCACGGGGAGCCACGAAAGCGCCCAGGGCCTGACGTCATTGGCCATCAGCTGACTGTGCTCAGGGCCCGGGCTACACCGGCTGCAGTCGCAGTTGTGGTAGCAGAGGTGGTGGCCACCAAGGCTCAGCCACCTGCATCCGGGCGCTGAACTGCAGCGGCAGCATTGCCGTGCGGCATTGCCTGGCGGACCCGGAACCCCCGGGGACCCCGTTGGGCTTGGCGTTGGCGCTGGCACAACGCGCCAACCGCGCTGTGACTTGGCTCGCCGCGAGCGCCGCCTGAGGCTTTGTCGGTGACCGCTCGGTGGAGCCTGGGCAGGCGGGAAAACTGGGCTCAAGGCGAGCCCCTGGAAATGCCTTTCCCTATGTCCTCCTCCCCGACCCTAAATGTAAGCAGGAAGAAACTTAGCGTGCGAGGCAGACAGGGGATGCCCCCATTTTGATGCCCCGCGCCCTCACCCCTCCGGATTGATGTAGTAAAGACACTCCCGCAGGAAGCTCCATGCCTCTTCGTTTGCAGCTTCTTGGGGGCTTTTGCTTTTAGATGGAAAGTTGGCTTTGCCACAAGAAGCCCGTGTGGGGAGGGCAGAAAGGAGACTCTATTCAGTCGCGCAGGGCTCTCGGAGTCCATGGCAAAGCGGCCTGCGAGTCCTGGCTCCGCACCTGTCGAGGACACGAGCCAGTGCCCAAAAAAGAACAGCGGAGTAACCGGCCGGCGCGGCCAGCTGGAACGCTGGATAGTAGCGCGGAGGGAAGGCCCGGGCTCCCGCCGCCCGCCCCGGCCCGCAGTGGTCCTCTCCCCGACTGGCCAGCGCGCGCGGCTGCCTTCCAGATCTGGGGCGTCCTGGCTGGATCTGGGTACCAGGTCCCCGCCACCACCTCCACCTCACCCCGAGTTCCGGGGGCGTGGCTTGGCGCGGGGGCGGGTTTAAGTCGCAGCGGGTGTCTGACCGCTCTGACAGGTCTCCAAATTCCTCCCAGTCGCCTGATGCCCGCAGCGCTCTTCAGAGCACCAGGGTGGCACGCGCCGCCGCTTCCCTGGCTCCAGAGACGCCTCAGTCTGCTTCCACGCGTCCTCGGCCTCCCTTCTCGTCCAAACCTGGTATTTGCCGCACCGCCAAGCTTCGATTCTCAGTTTCAAAGATCCGCACCAGTGGCTTCGCTTCGTTCTCAGAGCTGTTGGCTTTGGAGCTCACCCCACTTTTTCCTTCCCTCGCCTCCCGCTCCTCCTAGTTCTAGGCCAAATGGACTTCAAAGAGCAAAGTGAAGGGCATGGGAACTGTGTGCTGCGACCCCTCAGAAGCACAACTGGAAGCGTTAACTTCGAATTACAGCAGAGGCTGGAACACTGGGGCTAGTGTCCCCCCAACCGCCTCCCCGAGGGATGCTTCTGGCTACAGCCAGCGCTGCGCTGTCAGTCCTCGCTCTGGAACCAGAAACGAGCCCAGGAGGGGGACTCAGCACACCCCTTTCTTCAAATTAACTGTTTGGTGATTTGTTAGCGCTGAGGCTACCACCTCTCCAACCCTCCCTCGGGGCGCTCCGCCACCTCACATTCCACCCTCCCTTCTACCCCATCGTTCCCCCCGCCCCCAGCTCCGCCCCAGCTCCCCATCCCGGCCGCAATGGAGTTCTCCAAAGGGTGATGAATCCAGCCACAGCTGCTAACTTCGCACCCATCGCTCCCGCCGGTCACCCCCGCCTGCCTCCCTGCAGCCGCCGAGTAGTAGGTGTCCAGAGCCCAGTGCCGCAGCCAGGACCCGCCCGACGCGCAGCAGAAGCACGGCGCCCAGGCGCCTCTTGGAGAGCAAGACTGAGCCAAGACGCTGAGCCTAGAACCAACCAAGAAGCCTGAGCCGGGAAGGGGGCTGCGTGGCTCAGAGCGCCGCGGCTTCTGCGGACAAATAGCCACCGCCGCCGCTGCGTATCCAAGCTGCGCGGGCTGGCGGGAGGGCGGCGCGCAAGGACGCAGGGGTCTGCGGCGATCTTCCGGGCGCCTTTTGCCCCTAGGCACAGTATGACCTGACCTGAGGGCTCCAGGATTCCTGCAACAGGGCAGCCTAGGATAAAAGGACTTGCTGCAAGCTCCAACCAGGCTTTCTTCCAGTCTTTAGGAATTCCTTCCTTCAACTGCCTCCCCAGGTTCTACGCCTCCCTCCCTGCGGCCCAGCGCCATGGAGCTCTCCGATGTGCGCTGCCTTGGCGGCAGCGAGGAACTCTACACCATACACCCGACGCCCCCGGCCGGCGACGGAGGGAGCGGCTCCCGGCCGCAGCGGCTGTTGTGGCAAACGGCGGTGCGGCACATCACCGAACAGCGCTTCATTCACGGGCACCGGGGCTGCGGCGGCGGCGGAGGTGGCGGTGGCGGGAGCGGAGGCTCCGGCAAAGCCTCGAACCCTGCGGGCAGCGGCCCCAACCACCATGCACCGCAGCTGTCCGGCGACTCGGCGTTGCCCTTGTACTCGCTGGGCCCAGGGGAGCGAGCGCACAGCACTGGCGGCACCAAAGTCTTCCCCGAACGCAGCGGGAGCGGCAGTGCCAGCGGCAGCGGCGGCGGGGGCGACCTGGGCTTCCTGCACCTTGACTGTGCCCCAAGCAACTCGGATTTCTTCCTCAATGGGGGCTATAGCTACCGAGGGGTCATTTTCCCCACCCTGCGCAACTCCTTCAAGTCTCGGGATCTGGAGCGCCTCTATCAGCGGTATTTCCTGGGCCAGAGGCGCAAATCGGAGGTGGTGATGAACGTGCTGGACGTGCTGACCAAACTCACCCTCTTGGTCCTCCATTTGAGCCTGGCCTCGGCCCCGATGGACCCCCTCAAGGGCATCCTGCTGGGCTTCTTCACTGGCATTGAGGTGGTGATCTGCGCCCTAGTGGTGGTCAGGAAGGACACCACCTCGCACACATACCTTCAGTACAGCGGTGTGGTCACCTGGGTGGCCATGACCACACAGATCCTGGCAGCAGGCCTCGGCTACGGGCTCCTGGGCGACGGCATAGGCTATGTGCTCTTTACACTCTTCGCCACCTATAGCATGCTGCCGCTGCCGCTCACCTGGGCCATACTGGCTGGCCTGGGAACCTCACTGCTGCAGGTGATCCTTGAAGTGGTCATCCCCCGGCTGGCGGTCATTTCCATCAACCAGGTAACACTCGCCTGCCTTGCTTTTTCCCCTCTGATTCCCCTGTTTATTTATAATACAGTTTCCAGAGAGTCAGGGTTGCCTCACTGCGCCCCCTTCTCCAGCATGGCACAGTGCCTGGCACCTAGGAGGCCTTGGATGTTAGTGGGATGGACTCTCTCTCTCTTCTTAGAGGAAGTGGAACTAAATGACCTCTAAAAGTTTCTATCACCTCTACCCTTCTACTGATTCTATGAGTAATTCTTCTCTGACATCAGCTAAGAAAGTCTTCTTTCTACTTCTCACTCCGCCCCGCCCCCCCTGCAGTGTCTGGAACAGGAGACAGAAGGGAGGAGAAGTATCCAGATTTAGCAGGTGACCCATTCCTTAACAGCTTTACTCATAAGGGTCACAGCAGGGTGCCATAGGGGGCTCTGGGATTCAGAGTTGGGTTTCTGTGTATCTCCATGCCACAAATTCTCAGTTCTCCAAGAAACCAACATTTGTTAAACACATACTAACAGTGCTGGCACTGTACATATTATCTCACCCAATCCTTCAACAATCCTACGACATGTTTTATTTGGGAATTTTTTTTATTGCCTTGGTGCTCTGAGATGATACCTTCTCTCATAACAAGATCCAACCCAGGATGGCAAAAAAAAAAAAAAAAGCAAGTTTTGATTAATTGCAAAAGGGCATTTTGATGTAGATATTTTAATAGTTTAAAATATTTAAGTGATATCTCACTCTTTAAGCCTCTTTCTTTTTTATCCCCCTTTTATTCTATCCTTCCCCATCAAATGTGGATGTGTTTATGTGAACAAAATTCACATTGTCTATGGATAAGAAGGTAGACAATGGTCCTATTGATTATATTAACTAAAACCAATAGATAATTAATAACCTGGTACTTTTATTTTTTTACCAAATGTCTGATAGATAACAGGAGAGTGAATCTGAGGGCTTCTGAAAAGTGAGGGAAACATGTCAACTGAAGTGGTTTCAAGTAAAAGGCTGATGTGATGTGCATGTATGGGTTTTCTTCGTATGTACCTGCTGTTTCCTCAGCTTCTATGTCACTTTTGCTGTGTTAGAAGCTTAAAACTCCTCTTCTTTATGGTGGAGTTTGAATACATGGGTCTTAGAATAAACAGGTACACTGCCACTGAAAATTGCTCACAATTTTTAGGACACCAGCACTGTTAGAGTGTTTTGCCCATCATTGACCTTTGGGGTTTCTGTTCAATCTGGGATCCTGCCTACTCTCTGATGGCTCTACATTCGTTTGCTTAAGTTATTTATCTGGTTGGCTGCTTTTACAGTTCTTTTTGAAGTCTCTCTGGGTAAAGCAAAGAGGATATAAAGTATCTGGCTGTGATCATCAGGCATGAAATGGAGAGATGAGAGATTTTGAGTAAGGGCTGATCGGCTGAATCTTTTCTTGTTAAAGGCAATAATGGCTGTTTTCTAAAAATCATCAGGGAACTTTAAAACCTACATATAGTAAATGAGTCTCAGTTTGGGAAGGGGGAATCATATTCTTTGTTTGGTATTATATAAAATTATACATGTATTAACTGTGTTTCTCAATCCTGTTTACACATAAATCTAAATGCCAGTAATCTACTTTCTTCCAAGCTCTCTCATTGTCTTCTGCATTTCTTTGTCATATATTTGGATATCAGCAGATCTTTTCTTCCCTGTCTTACCTCTTCCCCCCAACATCCTTTTACCTTTTCGCCTCTCGTCCTCTTCTTTTTCCTTCTCTGCTTCTCCTTTTTCATCGAACTCACTATGAGTTGTTTCAACAATATATCATAGCTATCTGATCATGTGAAGAAAATTCCCTTTATTATAACCCACTGCTTTTCATGCAGTAGCCTGTCTTGGTACACACTACTAAAAGACTTTGTAAGTAAGTTTGGAATAGTATTTGGAACAACACATCCTAAGTGGCAAATTACGAATATTTTCAAAGTTCTAACTATAGACATATTTTTCTTGCCAAATGAATCCAGAAAGTAAATTTTGGCTCCATATTTGTTTTATACTCTACTCAAATACTACCAGATGGGAGAAGATTAAAAATAACCCCCAAATGTCTTCCCACTCCCACCCCATCATAAACAGTCCTCCACTGTGAAAACCAAGGTCCTGATAAATGTAAACCAAGCTCATTCAACTTTCTGTTTGGGTAGAAATTATGGATAAACCACGGTTTCATAGGTAGTCACCTTTTACCAGACTCTAAAGGGACAACCAGAGCCCTCTCCCCTTATGTAGGTCTGAAAGGTCTTTTAGAGGTCCTTTGGCGCCCTCTATGGGTGTAAACTTCTTTCCTAGATCTTGCGGATGGATGAAGTGGAGAATAAAACACTTTAAAAAAAATCTGTCATTTTTTGAATAGGTACTATTTAGTTTTCCATGTTTGGTAATATATAAGGCATATTTAAAACCTGCTGTAGGTCTCTCATAGCAAGTATAGTAGAATCCTAACTCCTTACCACAGCCTACTAGATCCTTTGAGCTAGTTGTTGCTTCTCTGTTTAATCATACTTCCTTCTCTTCTCTTCCTCAGGGCCTAAATACGACATCCATTTTTCTGTCTTTCAAATATCCCAAGCCCTTTCCTACTTCTGGGTCTTTGCACCTGCCACACAGAACCATTTTTCCCAGTCTTCACATGACTGGCACATCCTCATTGTTCCAGACCCTCAAAGGCTACTTTCTCTAGTACATGACTTGTTTTATTTTCTCCAGAGTATATACACTATCGTAAAGTATCTGATTTTTTAAAAATATTTACTGTATTTCTCCCCATCACAAGAATGTAAATACCATAAGGTCGTGGATGTTGCCTATCATATTTGCCAATTTATCCTCAGCACCTAGAAAAATGCCAGGTACTTAGGAGGCACTCAACAAACAGTCACTGAATGAACAAGATTACTCATCACATAGGCAATGTTATAAAATATCCAAGTCTCCTGGTGTTGTGTTGATGAAAGCTTTCTCCAGGTACATGTACACACACACACACACACGTAAGTCATACGTGAAGGCAGTCTTGCATGTAAACATCTTTTGAAGAAATCAAAGTGCAGTAATAACCATTTGTACAATATTTTACATGTAACAAAGCTTCCTTCTATACATTGTCACATCTAATAATGACAAATAGATGGTAGCATCCTTCTTTTTCATTTCAGAGAAGAAATGACAGATTCTTAGAAATTTTAAAGGAATATCCTAAAGATCAAGAAGAGCCTAGCAAGTGATGAAGACGGTATTCAAACTCTGACTCCAATGCCAATCATTCTCCAGAATCCATTTAGGGGTCTTCCTTCTAAGCACGTAAGCATTTGAAATTGTTCAAGAGTGAGGTATTACTCTTTCACTGCTCGAGAGAGTAATGCCCTGTATAGCACATGAATGAACATTTAATGAAGAAGCCAGAGGAAAATGATGAGAGAAAAGTAACTGAATTGCTGGGCATAGGCTCTCTGTAGCTTAGCTCATCATTCTGCCTACCTGGAAACAAATTTGTCAGCTGAAGGCTGTAAACACTGAACTATCGTCTTTCCCTGCATTTAATATTAATTCTCTTTAGGAGTATGGCTAACATTTAAGTTTGCATTTTCAAGAGTCAGAAAACTAAAATGAGAGTATAGAGTCAACACACCTTGGCAGCTGTTTCACTTCACTGAAAAAGTCACTTTCAAAAGTAACAAATGAGCCAATGATTGCCTTCCCTTAATCCAACCTATGAGAATCTGCTTCTCTCCCGAAGGAAATCACATCTGTGTCTTGACAGATCTCTGCAGACAGCCTATACGAAGAGACAAACCCCTGTGTTAATTTGGATCACCATTTACTTTCCACTGTGAATATAAGTTAGAACCTTAAAAGGGCAACGCATGAGGTTCCTTTGCCATCAGCAAAGAGATGGTTTATGTTCTCTCTACTCAATTAACAGTTAAATTAAAATCACCAACTTCCCATCCAAACAAAGATTATTGTTCAGGGCAGATACAATCACCTGCATGTTTTGGGGGTCCAGAGTGGCATTGGAAATACTGAAGAACCTTTATAAAGTCCAAAATCCAGTTAAAAGGGCTCCTTTCATTTCACCCTGACAAAGCTCAGCTATAGGTAACACTTACAGGTTTGCAGTTATTCCTCCCTTGGGAGCCTCACCCAATTCAAGTTAAATCAGCTCCATGTGTGTGGTTCAAGCCAATTATAGGAATGCCTTATCCGGATTTTCTCTAAGATACTGATTTTTTTCCCACATCTTAAAACCAATTTTTTTATCCTGCCAGTTTAATTTATTCCTAGGAAATGCATTACAAAATGACATTATATGTATAAATAAAATATTAATGATAAGGTTATATTTGCTAGTTTCTTTCACTACATAGATAAATTCTAAAAACTGTTGCTATAATTAGCATTTCACTCTATTTTAATTGCTGGTGACAATAATATGAGCTACCTTACATTTGAAACTCATCTCATTCTCATTCTTCAGCTCATTAGTGATAAGATGGTAGAAATAATTTAGTTATCGGAAAACTAAGAGGCAGAAATATTTAACCAGAAAAATTGCTGCATTATGCTTTCCTCTTGGGGATGCAAAATGTCACAGCCAGTGGCTAATTAGTCTTCTGTGCCTTTCGGTGAGGTAGATAAGCAGAAGTGCCAGAGTAGAGGTGATTTCTCCAAGACAACTGTACAATCAATGGCAGCCAGGTATGTAAATCCAGGTTAGTTAGTGTTCAAGGTCACGCTGTCAGATTTGAATTTCCCATGCAACATCTTCTTCCCTGCTTTCACACATCCCATCAAACAGGAGAGATGAGAGCCATTAAGTAATGATCCTTAAACTTGACTGATAACAAGGGACTTTTAGCCTACCGTTTGGCCTTTAAAAATTCCTTTAGGGGAAAATTCATTTTTTGCATTGGCTAAGAGAGTGGAATATGGGACGAGCAGGTGGGGGTTAGGAGAGAAGCAGACTTTGTGTGTGACTTAAATATGCCTTTCTGATCACTTAGATGAAGGATTGACTTCACAGGAAAGATAAAGTGAGTGTAATGAAATTACCAACATCTCTCCCCCATATGTAAAATGTAAACATAAGTGTATCATATTATATGTTCTTTGTCTAAGTCTAAGGCTCTTTGTAGCTAACTCAAATCAAATAAAGGGAATCCTGTGACTACTTAATGTACAGCAAATGGCATGTGATGTAAGTCATTCCAATTTGGTAGTTGGTATTAAGGTAAACACTCACTTCACACACATAAATATCCATTAAATGAGCATGAATGGGGCTCTAGTTTAATGCACCCCACTAGATATGGTGTACATTTGTTAAAGCCCCAAATATCTTCATTTCTGTACATTTTCCTTTAGGGAATTCATATAGGCTTTTAAAAATAATTGCAACTTTCTAGCATGTCTGAGAAAAATGCCTTTCAAAATCAGATTCGAGTGTCAACCTTCTCAAGAGTTTCCTCTGAATACCAGGAAATGGAAATATTATTCTCTCTTATTTGTGAAAAATGCCCAGAGACTATGCTTCTCATTCCTTCTTTCCTTTTTTCTTATTTTTCTTTCTTTCTCTCTTCATGTCTAAGTGTGTGTGCTCACACATGTGTGTACTAGTAGAGAATGAGCTTTGCAAAGAATATTTTTAATGACTGCTGAAATGACCAGTTAAATTCCTTTAGCCCTGGCCTGTAGACATCTTTGCCCTGGAGCTGCAAATAGGTTTGGTGTCTGTATATTTGGAGAGAGTTGTAAAATGATTGTGTGGTGTGTGCTTGGCAAGATTGAATTATGAATTTGTTTTCCTTCATATCCAGTAATATCACCTGACTGTTATCAGTGTGTCAGAGCATAATTAGATTAGAACTGGGAAGACTGGGAGGACTTTGCTTCTGGTGCAGCTGCTGCCATGTCATGCTAAGTAGGACAAAAGCATTAGTTATATTTACACTTTGATGATTGATGGCATTTTAAGAGCTCATCAAAAATAAGTGAAACCAAGTGTAAAAAATGAAAGATGGAAAAAAAAAAAGAAGTTTATCCCATATTCAGTGCTGCTAGCAACATGTAATCAGAGGACACTACTACAGTGGTGCTGATGTGACATTTCACTGTTGTCTAAATATTTCTTAGCATGCTAATTTATTCATTTCACAAGTGTATCTATTTGAGTTGATCCTACATGTGTTTATTTCCAGAACATAGGAGACACTTGCAACATTCTTCTCAAACCTTTCCTCTCACCAACAGATAGGCACAATATTGATTCTCTGAGAGACCAGTAGGCCCAAAATATGCAGCTGGGCAAATGTATCAGTTCATGTGACATATTGCTCTGAAATGTGTTCTTGGTTCTTTCTCTGGGCTGGAATTAATGTAACAGAACCAACCGGAAGGTTAGCAACAGCATTGAAGGTTGGAGGCTTTCTGTGATACACGTATTTGAACCTCAGTTAGCAAGAGAAATGGGTTACGTAAATAATTTCTTCCCCAGGATTTTCTTGGGGCTTGCATAGAGGAGTGCTGTCTTAGCCAGCCACAACAAAGCAGGGAAAGCCAGTCTAATCCGCCCTGTGCTTCCCCAGGAAATGTAATTGAATTTACACACTCAAATTATATCATGTGAGTTTTGTTTTATGAAGGGCTATTTTAAGAAGTCAGGTCACTTAAGCAGCACTTCGGAAGCTAGATTTTCTCACTGCAAGATTTTTCACAGTCAGCCCTGCAGGGTAGAGGAAGAATGTGGAGTAGATTAATTAACCATGGAGATGCCAGACATTCCGAGGGAGGCCTGGCCACATCCACGTAGGAATAAAAGGCATTTATCAGCAAATGCCACCATGTGACTACCTTTTCAACAAACCAACTGAGCTTATGACACAAGGTGGTAGTCAGATAAACCTGCCTTTGCTTGTTTCTTTGATATCTATGCATTGGGCTTTGAATGAGCATGTGTGTACTTTGATATTTGAATTTCATTTAGCTAGATCATACATTTTAATATGTGTAATACTTTGCACATTCATTAGTTACTGGGGTTTTCTATCCCCCTTTCACTCCACTTCCTGCCCTATATGTCTAAGCTCAGGTGTTATAATACTAACTGAAAAATGGCTTTAAAGCACAAAATTTCTCCAAATTCTCAAAAATTTTTAAACTGTCATCTCTATATCAAGTCCATACCAGTGTAAAATTTGCACATGAAAACAGAAACTGTAAATACCTTATTTTGGAAACAACACACTCTTGTTCTGTGTCATTTGGTTTTCTAGTTGGCTGGATAAAGCATTTCAGAATATTTTCCTCATTTGTGTGTGTGTGTGTGTGTGTATGTGATCACATGCTGAATGCACATGATTGCTTATAAAATAGAGTCTACTAAGGCTTATGGGATGTATAAGCAAAATACATGTATTTCTTTAACTTAGAACATAAAGAGAAGAAATGCAGCATAAAAAGTCTTAGAGAATCCGGCCAGGCGCGGTGGCTAACGCCTGTAATCCTAGCACTCTGGGAGGCCGAGGCGGGCGGATTGCTCAAGGTCAGGAGTTCAAAACCAGCCTGAGCAAGAGCGAGACCCCGTCTCTACCAAAAGTAGAAAGAAATGAATTGGCCAACTAAAATATATAGAAAAAATTAGCCGGGCATGGTGGCACATGCCTGTAGTCCCAGGTACTCAGAAGGCTGAGGCAGAAGGATTGCTCAAGCCCAGGAGTTTGAGGTTGCTGTGAGCTAGGCTGATGCCATGGCACTCG
>CAUYRT010041136.1:0-50345 GCA_963574885.1 Lepilemur ruficaudatus | reverse complement strand
TAGATACAGTTGGAGTACTATGTATGTACTCTCTGGACTAATTTGACAGAGTAGGTTTTTGAATGTAACAAGGTAAGTCAACTTGAGTGGTAATATATTTTGGGAAATCAGCTCACTACAAATTGTGACTGTAAACATTGTACTGTAAATGTTTTGTAGTTTTCCCCCAATAAAATTAAAAAAAAAAAAGAGGACTTGATGACCAACTGGAAAAAAAAAAGACTTAAATGTAAGGCATGAAACCATAAAAATTCTAGAAGAAAGTGTTAGAAAAGCTCTTCTAGATATAGGCCTAGGCAAAGAATTTGTGAAGAAGACTCCAATGGCAATCACAGCAACAACAAAACTAAATAAATGGGACTTGATTAAATTAAAAAGCTTCTGCACACCAAGGAAATAATCAACAGAGCAAATAGATAACCTACAGAATGGGAGAAAATATTCACAAGCTATACATCTGATAAAGGACTAGAATCTACAAAGAACTCAAGAAAATCAGCAAGAAAAACTCAGACAACTCCATTAAAAAGTGGGCAAAAGACATGAACAGAAACTTCTCAAAAGAAGATAGGCAAATGGCCAATAAACATATGAAAAAATGTTCAATGTCACTAATCATCAGGGAAATGCAAATTAAAACCAAAATGAGATATCACCTTACCCTAGTCAGAATGGCTTGTATTAAAAAGTCCAAAAACAACAGATGCTGGCAGGGAGGCAGTGAGAAAGGAATGTTTATACACAGTTGGTGGTACTGCAAATTAGTACAACTTCTATGGAAAACAGTATGGAGATTCCTCAAAGAACTAACAGTAGACCTACCATTTGATCCAGCAGTCCCATTACTGGGTATTTACCCAAAGGAAAAAGTCATTTTATCAAAAAGACACCTGCACTCAAATGTTTATTGCAGCACAATTCACAATTGTGAAAAATTGTAATCAACCCAAATGCCCATCAATTCATGAGTGGATTAACAAAATGTGGTATATGTATACCACGGACTACTACTCAGCCATGAAGAAGGATCACTTAATGTCTTTTGCGACAATTTGGATTGAACTGAGACCATTATCCTAAGTAAAGTATCTAAATAATGGGAAAACAAACACCGCATGGACTCACTATTAAATTGGAACTAACCAATGAGCACACATGTGCACAGAGGGAAATAAAAGTCAATGGAAATCAAGCAGGGGAGGAGAGGGAGGAGATGAGCCAAACCTATCTAATGGGTACGGTGAATACTGTCTGGGTGATGGGCACACTCTAAACCCTGACACAAGCATTACAAAAGCAATCCATGTATCCAAAACATTTGTACCCCCATAATTCTTTCAAATAAAAAAAATTCTTCAGAAGGAAGGAAAATTATGTACATCAGAAACTTGAATCTACACAAAGAAAAAAAGAGTGCTAGAGGAGGAATAAGTTAAGGTAAAATAAATTACGTTGCTTTTCTTATTCTTAAAAAAACAAAAGAAAGTAGCTCATATACATATTTTTTTTTTTTTTGCGTCATCTAGGAAAGATTGTCTAATTCTCCTGGTCATTCAACAACTATTTACAGAGGTCAGTGAGTTCACATGGCCACAGTCCCTACACAATTGTCTATCAAAGCATATTTTTTCCAAGTATTTAATGGTATATTTCCACACCTAGAAACAAACCGTGAGGTCAGGAGCTATTGTGACTTTCTTTTTATATCTTTCTAGCTAATGGAAAGATTGTGTATAACATGTTATGAAGGAATGAGTAAGTGAATAAATGAGTGAACATGTTGAGTAGCTGAGAATATTTAATATGCTATAGTTCAAAAAAGCTACATACCCTTTAATACAAAATAATTTCTTAAAAACCTAAAGGAGTGGACTTTGAGGGATTCAAATTCTACCTCAGAAAGAGGTCTATAAAAGAGATATTTGGGCAGGGAGCAGAGGAATATGTCCCCAAAGTCTGGGAGTCAACTGCATGCTCCAGCAATGGGTCTAAGTGTCACTGTCATACCTATGTGCATATATGTGTCACTAACATAAAAATCTCTAGCTTCATCCCCAGACTGACTGACTTGCTCATTTACAATACTGCTACCCTATGCATCATGGCCTCTTTGGACCAGGTCCCAGCCTTTCTGGCACTTCTGCCTATTCACATGAATTTCCTCTGCCTAGACTCTCCCCAACCCTACTCTGATTGACAGGTCCTACAATGTGGAGGATAAATCTGAGACTTGGGAATTGGGATTTGGGCTGACCTGGCTCAAACCCCAGCTAATTATTTTACTCTGTTGCCCTGGCCAAATTACCTCTCTGAACTACAGTCTCTTTGTCTATAAAAAGGAGATAATCTCATATACTTCATAGGGCAACCATAAGAAGTCAATGAGAGAACAGGAATTCACCATGGAAAAGGTGGAGAATTCAAACTCTGCCCAGGAAGGTAGATTCTTAGGAAGAATTCAAGTACTTACGTGCAAGAAAGAGAAAATCAACAAAACACAAGAGAGAAAAATGGCATGTGAAAGAAAAGTTGCTACAGCACAGAGAAAAGAAGCTAGCATCTCTCTCTGCCCTTCACTGTAAGATTTTAGGGGCTCCTTTCATTAGGGGGATTTTAGAATGTCTCAGGGATCCAGGTAGCAACTGAGGACGTGCCTCAGGTAAGGAAGTCACTTACTTCTGAAAGGAACAGAAATGAGCTCTCCTTGTACAGTTGTGATCCTGAGCTGGGTGAGCTGAGAAGCCACTTTCCCCCCAACTCTTCAGAAGTGTGGATAAAGCAAAAGAAATAACACGGATTCTGGCATTCTGTGACCTAGGACATTTTTGTTTCTGTCTGAAACTGATGTTTGTCCTATGAGACTTCCACACAGTAGCTAAATCTGCAATCAGGTAACTGTGATAAGTGTATCTCTGCACTTTAGTTCAATATTTTTTCCCCAGAAGTTCTAGAAGGGGTTGGGGCAAAGATGGAGAGTCTGGGTGCCCAGAGTACAAGAAATCAATAGCATGCGGAGATTCATGTCAGGGTGCCCTGACAAGGGTGAGTACCCATGAAAAGGGCCTCACACTGTGCCTAGCACCTGAGAGGTGTTAAAACAGGGCCTGCCACACTCACTTCACTAAGAAATAATCTTCCTTGTGTCATTTTTAGACCTAGGAACCAAATGGGCTCTCAACCATGTTAAGTCACCCCACCATTAACTATGCAAGATGCTCTCCCTCAGCCTTTGCTTCCCGCCTCCTCGCTTGCCTCTTCTGCCTTCTAGAACATTTTCTACCAGCTCCACTTGTTCCTCACACCTCCCTCCCCTCACAGCTTCCCCGCACACCCACAGCCTGCAGCCTCCGCCCCAGCTGGCTGCCTGCCACCTCCAGTGCTCTGTGGGCCACCAGCCTTCCAGCTACCTCCCGACTGCTGCCTCCGCCATCACCCACAAGAAAACAGCTCTCAAAATACCCAATAAAAGTGCTGCTGGCTGTTAGAGTTTGTCTTGAATGTTACTGTTTCTAAAAACTCAAAATAAACAACTTTTAAAAGCCCATTAATTCTGAAAGTGTCAGGCCTGGGATCACTTTTCATTTGCGTTCTAGTGCACTCTAAAATGCCCCATGAAAATAATCCGGAGACTCGTGGTCACGAATATCGATCTCTTCAGGAGGGAGGGAGCAATAAATAAGAAAGTCCGGCATAATTAATTGTAGCTGGTCAGAGAAGTAAGCCAGGCCACAGCACTGAATGTGTAGGAATCTTAGAAGGTAGCGCGCTAGGAAAAGTCACCCGTCATGGCCCAGAAAGAGTCCTGCAGGCAGACTTCTCTCGACTGGCTCCTCTCGCTGGGCCCCTTCAACCCATTTTGGTGCACACACAGCATGAATAATGCATGTTATGAAAAGCAGTGGAGAGGGCTTGCGAACAGAAGTGTTTTCTTGAAACTTCTAATTAAAACCTATTTTGCAGCATTACAGCATCTTTATGTGTATTTAACTCTTCATTTTTATTGTGTCAGCATAAGATCTCTGTATTCTGTGTATCTACATTTTGATGGGTTTTCTCTCTGTTGGCAGCTTTCAGGACCATTAAAGGGAGATGAATTCATTTTGTGCTGCTATTTAATAATACTTTCATTTGGCTGTCATTAGAAAGCTCACACTTCACATGTCCAAAGCTGAAACTCTGACCTCTTCCCACTAAAAATAAATAAAAATCTCTAACCGGAGCCTCCTCCACGTCAGTGAATGAGGAAGTATTCAATGCATTTCAAGTATACCAAGTCCAACACCTTACATTCATGTCTGATGCCTCTTTCCCTCGTATTCCACATCCAATCCATCAGAAGATCCCGTCATCTCTGCCTTCACCATAACCTAGAAACCAACCACTCCTCACCCATCGAATGCTACCCCACAGGTCAGGACCACCATCATCTCTGGCCTGTATATATGACTCAATATTGCACCTTTGCTCTTTGACAGTGTATTCCCCACATGACGTCCAGAAATATCCTTTTAAAGTAGAAATCAGATCATGTTCTGCCTTTGCTGAAAACCCTGCCATGCCTGCCATCTCACCAGTTATAAAAGTCAGAATGTCCTTATAATTCCCTATGTATTAGTTTGCTAGAGCTGCCGCAACAAAGTACCACAGAAATTGGGTGGCTTAACAGAAATTTATTGCCTCAGAATTCTAAAGGCTAAAAGTCTAAGATTAAGGCATCCACAGAGTTGTTTCCTTCTAAGGGCTGTGGAAGAGAATCTGACCCACAGCTCTCTCCCAGCTGCTGGTGATTTGCTGGCCGTCACCGGCATCTCTTACCTTGTAGAAGCATCATCCCAGTCTTTGACTTCACCTTCACGTGGTATCCTCCGTGTGTGTGTCTGGGTCCAGATTTCCTGTTTTCATAAAGACATCAGTCATATTACATTAGAGGTCCACTCTAGCATGACCTCATTTTAACTAATTACATCTGCAATGACCCTGCTTTCAAAGAAGGTCACACTCTGAGGTACTAGGGATTAGGACTTCAACATAGGAATTTGGAGGGAAGGTGGAGTCAACAAAAACCACTCTAAAGGCCCACAGGAACTGACCTCAATACCCCTCCTTCTCTGACTCCTGCACCGCCACTGGCTCACTCCACTGCAGCCACATGGACCTCCTGGCTGCCTACACACACCCCAGGACCTTTGCATGCACTGTCCTCTCTGCCTGGGAACCCTGTTCCATCAGTGTCTCTAACTTTGTCAACTTCTTCAAGCTTTTGCTCCAAATGTTATCTGTTCAATGAACTCTACACAGACCATTCAATATTAAATTGGAAACTAAACTCCCCCTTACACATTTCTAAACCTCTTTCCCTTGCTCTATTTTCCTCTCCATAGCACTTACCACCTTCCAATATAATATGTGATTTATCATTATTATTATTTTTAATGTTTGTATCTGCCTTCCCCATTAGAATGTAAGCTCCATATTTTTGTTAGTTTTATCCACTGATGTATTCTAAGTCCCTCAAACCAGGCCTGGAACAGAGCAAGCTGTCAAAAATCATTTGTCAAATAAACAAATGACGTGTAAATTCATAAATTCTTCTGATTCATAAGGAAAATCATTAACTGGGCAGAGCTCTTTCCCTAAGAAATCCTAGAGAAACAGTTTGAGAGTAGCTCTGAGGAGGAGTCCCTAGAGAGGCATACAATTTTTCAACTGTTACGTATAAACTTGGTGGAACCAAGGACACGTCCATTTCACCAAACACTAGAAATTGTGTCTGTAAGAAACAACCTTGATCAATTTAGACAAGGTAAATCCATCGAGCAATTTGGGCTGAAAATTCACTTTACTATTTCTGCCTAGAATTTTGAATTAACCAGTTTGACTCTATAGACAATCAGAAATTCCCACTTAACTATAATTCTTCATTTTATTTTGAGCCATGTAGATAGGAGAAACTCTTCAGGTGGGGTGTTTTTGTTAAAACGTGTGAACAGACTCCTACTATAATAGGTCACATTGCTAAAAATAAACAAATAAATAATTGCACTTCAAGATTTGACAGTCCTTGCTGCAGGAAGCCATGTGCAAGTAATAAAATTTTATTTTAAGCAAAATGTTCTTCAGAGGGAAAAAATATAGAAGTATGCTTAGGGAGATAAAAATGTAAATGTCATTTGTTTGTAACGTTTTTCATGTAGGAAGGCTCAGAATGGACCCAAAGCCAGGGGTCTTACATTTACAGTTTATTTGTTCATCACAGTTAATGTTTCTCTCATAATGCTGGTGGATCCACACTGAGCCACCTGTACTCTCACCTGCCATCCATTTCTGAATTGATTCTGCAGGTTTCAGAGGTAGATTTTCGTGAAGCCTAGGTGCTTTTATGTCCCTGAGATCTGGGAGATATCTCCAGATTTTTATAATAAATACTTTGCCTTGCTTAAGCTAACTCTGCTACTTCCAAACAAACACATGTATGTTTGACATGGTTTCCACAGTCTAGACTGCATGGTTTTCCTTGATGTAACTTATCAGTGTATGTTATAAACCCTTTCCTCCATAATAAGTCCTTTAAAAAGTATTCTTGTTTTACTGACAGTGGATATTTACAAAGCACCCATAGGTAAGGCTTCTACTGACAAAGAAAAAGAGTATTAGGCTAGAAAGTTGTCAAAAAAAATCATAGTATATACACACAAGTTCTTTAATCAAAATTCTCGTATATAATATATGCCTCTAAAAAGTAAACACAAGTATTCTATCATTTAAAAAAAACAAATAAGATTTTAAAAAATGGCTGACTAGAGATATCGGTTGCTATATTGTCCCTAAAGAAAGGCAAGGTTTCAGATAGAGAAGAGAGGGAAATGGGTACAGCTGAGGTATAATTTGGGAGTAAAAGTGCCAGAGGCTGCTGGAGACTTCAAGGAAAGAAATTGGAAAGTAGAACAAGAAGAAAAACGATATCAACAGAGATCTACACCAGAGAAGCTTGGAGCCCAGTGAAGGTAGTAGGTGGGGGTTTCATTTCTCCTTCCCACACACCTCTGGTGGTCAGCAGGCTGCCAAGTTACTCGGGAGCTTTTCCACCCCCACAAGCCCAAATGCTGCTTCAACTACTGAACTGGGACCCTCTCAAAAATAAAGCATCGGGCTTCCAGCTGCTTTGGGGGTCAGCCCTCATCACCATAGCCATGAGCCAAGATGGCAGACGCCATATTGCTTCTGCACCCATACTGCCCTGTTCTCTGTCCCAGGGAGCCCCAGCCCTTCCGTTTTCACATCACCTGTTCACACGCAGATAGTTACCAACTCCAGCCCAGATTGAAGTGGGCCCTGGAGAACTGTGTAATCCCAGAGCTTGAACATTTCCTGCAGACTTCTTTCCAGGGAAAGTCTAGAAGAACTGGAGTGCTGGCTGTCTTCCAGTCAGACTCTTTTCCTCTCCCTACTTCTTCCCCACCCACTGCAGCCGAGAGGGGCCATTGAACTGAGACTTTTAAAAGTGGCTTCCTGTGCTTTGCTGATGTGCCCTCTAGTCTGAGGTTTCCACACAGAGAGAGGCCCACACCTTTCCCCTTGAGGACCTACAGTGACTGAGGGATGCTCAGTCTGAGAGTTCCCGGACCACCGGCACTCCCCTGAGACACCTGCCAGCAAGACAGGTGGGTAGCAGGATTCTGTGCCCCCAGGACTTGATCAGGATGCTTAGGGGGACAGAGGGAAGAATTGAGAGCTAAACTCGAGAGACAAAGGGGCCCATGTCGGAAGAATAGACAGGAGAGTGCACTGTGGGTCCAAGCCACAGACAACTGGTGGAGCACCCATCCCCTTGCTGGAAAACCACACCTTCAGACTGAGGTGGGTCCATAGGCAGGGTGGTTCACAGCCTGAGGTGCCATCACTAGTGAGCATGGTGAATTCGGGTGCCCATTTACAACCAGACACTGGAAGGAGTCTCTCAGGGCAGGGGAAGAGAGAAGGGAGAAAATTCACTCCCAATAGCCAGTTGGTGAAGTGTAGACTGCCCCTTCCCCATGAGCAGACTTTCCAGTTTGGTGAGGCCACTTCAGCCCTCTTTCAGTGCCCTTCCCCAGCAGCTTGGGAACCAACCTTCAATCCTTGTGAGGACAGTTCCAGGACTTACATCTGCAGAGCCTCAAGGCGGGCTCACCTAACCTAACTCCACCCAGCCTCACTCCTCCACCTTTGCTGCAGTGGAGAACAAGCAATCCCCTGGGAGATTTAGAGAGCCCCTCCCACTGCCCGGGGCATTCACGTGCTTCTTCTGGGGGGCTAGAGTTGATTACAGGCATCAAAGAACAACTTTACAGTTCGCTGTTTCCTGCAAACACCAATTTCTGACAAAGAGAACAACCGTATAGACTATTTCAGCACCTACTGACTCAATCAAACAGGGCATTGCTGATTCTTACTCACAAACACCACCCATCATCTCAGAGATTAAGGTGGAGGTCCCAGTACAATCCACACAGCTAGGGGCAGGGGAAGATAGCAGAATAGAAGCAGCCTGAGGGGTCACCACTTTGTAGGAGAGGAATAAAACTTGTTGGCGGTTAAAGCTGTGAATGGTCTTTGTCTACCACTGCAGACCTCTGGGCTGATAGGGGAGCTGCTCAGAGTCTGTGCAGAGACATTTCACCAGACAGCAGGTGCAGCAGAGATCTGGAGGCTGCCAATCCCTGGTTTCTACAGCCGACGCCATCATGACTGCTCTGGTACATGGCGCCAGATCTGCTTGGGACTCAGCTTTCCAGCAGTAGCTTTTGCATAACCCACCCTAGACTGGCAAGGGAGCAGACAGAACAGATGCTCCCCTGTGCTGTGCCCTGAGACTGGGTGCCGAGCATCTCTCTTCCCCTGTGTGGGATCTGAGCAGAGGAGCCTCAGATGCCACAGGTACAACATGGGAAGCCTTGGGTGACTGCCTCAGCTGGACCTAGGTGGAATGTAGGAGAACCTTAGCCAACCAGCAACTCCAGCCCACCTCCACAGTCCTGAAGCTACTGAACCAAACCCCTTCCTGTGCCTGCACAACTGGGGACCAGCAGTCTCCATGGTGAAACAGTCCTCCATTGATGCAGCTCTGCCCAAGTAATACCAAGATTCAGCTTTGATGCTCTTGCTATGCCTGAGCCTGAGGCTCTGCCCCGGTGTAGCTCCTGGGCCCCCACTGGGCCTACAACACCACCCTCAAGATTCCAGAGTTCAGCCTAGGCCCCAAGACACTACCCCTGAGTCTCCACTACTGCCGCTGGGTTGGTGGAACCTCCTCAAGAGCCAAAGCTTTACCCAGGATGCTCCCCTCCCTGAGCGGATGTGACTCTTGGACCTGTTTCATGCAAATGCCCACGGCCCAATCACCCATGACCACGGCCAAAATAGACTCACCTAGCTGCAACTGTCTCTTCCACTGGGTGACCCCAGTCAGAGCAGCCATGGTGGAGAGGATTGCATCCAGCCCCCAACTAAAACTCTCAACAATGAGCTGTGGAGCAACCCTCCACCACACCTGAAGATCATCTAGCACTGACTCAAACTAAAGCAAACACAGGTGAATGGGTCAAAACAGAACAGCTGTTCTACAGGCTCTCAGTGAACTTGCCCATCCCCTGATTGGTCAACATTCCAAAGTAAGTCACAAAATCTCCACCTAGGGTCCTCCTCCTCCCCTAAATAAATAGGAGAGCTTCCAGCAAAGGAGAACAAGTTCCCTGCAATTCTATTACCCCATACGTGAGAGAAGAGGAGCCAGATGAGAAAAAACAACAAAAGAACCCTGGCAACATGAAAAAACTAGCTTAATGTCTCCAAGGGATCACAATGGAGATACGGTAGTGGACTCCATCCATAAGAAATTGCTAAAATAACAGAAATAGAATTCAGAATATGGATGGAAAATAAGATGAATGAAAGTGATGAGAAAGTCGAAAACCAACAAAAGGAAGCCAAAAAAAATCAAGAAATTAATGAAAAAGTCACTAAAGAGCTAGAAAACATAAGAAAAGACATAATAGAACTTAAAGAAGATGGACAAATGGCCAATAAATATATAAAAATGCTCAATCTCATTAATCATCAGGGAAATGCAAATTAAAGCCTCAATGAGATTTTAATGCCTCTAATGTCTTACCCCTGTTACAATGGCTTTTATTAAAAAGTCCAAAACCAACAGATGTTGGCATGGATGGGGAGAAAAAGGAATGCTTATACACTGTTGGCGGGACTGCAAATTAGTACAATCTCTATGGAAAACAGTGTTAAGATTCCTCAAAGAACTAATAATAGACCTACCATTCAAACCATCAGTTCCACTACTGGGTATCTTCCCAAAGGAAAATAAGTCATTTTATCAAAAAGATACCTGCACTTGAATGTTTATTTCAGCACAATTCACAACTGCAAAGATGTGCAATCAACCCAAGTGCCCATCAATTCATGAATGGATTAACAAAATGTGGTATGTGTATACCATGGAGTACCATTCAGTCATAAAAAAGGATTAATTAATGCCTTTAGCAACAATTTGCATGGAACTGGAGACCATTATCCTATGTGAAGTATCCCAAGAATGGAAAAAAAAAAACACCACATATACTTGCTATTAATCTGGAACTAACTGATAAACCCACATGTGCCCAGAAGAATGTAAAATTTAGTGGAAATCAAGGAGAGGGAGAGCGAGGAATGGAGGGACAAAAACCTACCTAATGGGTACAATAAACAATATTTGGGTGATGGGCACACTTATAACCATGACTCAAGCATTACAAAACCAATCCATGTACCACAAATATCTGTATCCCCTTAATACTTTTGAAATTTAAAGTAAATAAATAAACGCTACTCACACTCCCTAAGTAGAGACATTATATTGTACCCAGTTTTCAAATATAAATATAAGCAATATATTCTGATCACTCAATATTTTTAAATTTATTTTAATTGAGGTATAACATATATAAATAATTTACCATCTTTACCATTTTTAAGTGTACAAGTCAGTGGAAAAAAATATATATATATATTCTTTTTTTCCCTTCATCTTCCCACCCTCCTCCCCTTCCTTGGCCTCTGGGAATCTACTTTCTATCTTCGTGAGATCCACTTTTTTAGGTCCCACATATGAGTGACAACATGTGACATTTGTCTTTCTGTGCTTGGCTTATTTTACTTAACACAATGGCCTCCTTTTCCATCCATCTTGTTGCAAGTGACAGGATTTTATTCTTTCTTATGGCTGAATAAATATTACATTATGTATACATACCACATTTCCTTTAACCATTCATCCATTGATGTGTACTTAGGTTGATTCCATATGTTGGCTATTGTGAATAGTGCTACAATAAATGTGAGAGTGCAGATATCTCTGTGATAAATTGATTTCCTTTGTTTTGGATATATAGCCAGTAGTGGAATTGCTGGATCATATGGTAGTTCTGTTTTTAACGTTTTGTGGAACTTCCATACTGGTCTCCATGGTGGCTGTACTAATTTACATTCCCACCAATAGCATGGGGTTCCCCTTTCTCCACATCCTCACCAACATCTGTTATTGCCTGTCTTTTTGATACAAGCCATCTTCACTGGAGTGAGCAGGTCGTGAAATTTTTGTGTTGCATTGATTTCATTGGTTCGTTTGCATGACCTCTGTGAAAATTACTGCTATCGTTCTCTTTACATATTAGTGTGTAGCTTCAAGCCTGTAATTTTAAAACACATTATTCAAGTCCAAGCTTTAATGGTCACTTAAAATAAGCCATTTCTTTCTTTCTGAAATCAATCAATCAGCTTCTCCCAGTACCCTCTCTCTTGTTGACTAAAATAATCAGATGGTCTTGCCAAATATGGAAAAGGAGGCATGCAAAAGATAAATATTTATAATGACACCCTCATCTCTATAAAGGAATACCATCCAAAAGTTTTCAAAGTCTCTAAAAAATATGTGCTGTTATTATCTTTCTTCCTCAGAAGAAGTAGCAGAGCTAGTATAAATATATTCCATGCAAAGTCTATATGGTCTGTGCCAACACTAACTCCCACCCACAGCCCCCTTGTGTATTATCCCACCCTGCAATCTCCGAAGAGCCGTTCACCTCTTCCCCATGGTGAGTGAGGAGCCAGCTGAAAAAGCATTTTTATGGAGTGGGGAGTGATAGAGAAAGATGCTATAGAGGGGCGGGTGGAGGACAAAGAGACATTTGTGTACACTACAACCACTGTTCTATTCCAAAGCCTCTTGTCCCTGATCTATTTGTTGATCCAACACGTCTATTAATCACAAATTCTATATCAGGCGCCAACTTTAGCTATAGAGGAGAGTAAAAATGAGAAACACAGGCATTACACAACTAACCCCAAGCGTAATGCAGGTTAAGGGGAAGTGTGGGTGCTCCACACAGAGCAGAACCACAGGCAGTGGCCGCACGTCCCAGGTCTCAGTGGCACACATGCCTGCATTGACTCAGTGGCTCCTCTGCCCACACAGCCCCACTAGGGAGCGGGGATGACTCATTTCTTAGAGAAGGAGATTTCTGCCATTAGAAAGGCTTAGGGATTGGCCTGTAGTTTTGTAATACAAAGTTTGTAATTCATGGAGTTGGACCCAGATGTGACCAACCATATTGGTTTGCCTGGGACGGAGAAGTTTCTCAGAGTTGGGACTTCCAGGTTTGAGCAACGCAGTGTGGTCATTCACCTTGTCGCAGGCCAGTCTTCTTTAACCCATTTCAAGTTCTCTTTCCAATAAGAAGTATTGATAGTCTCTTCTTTCAATAGTTTATTATTTATTTTATATTATAGAGCTTTCCAGGCATTGCCAATGTATTTAATGTGCGGGGGACTATTCACAACAGAAAAAAATAAAATTCTATAGTGATTAATGAAAAAAAAATCTAGTTGTCCCAAACGTAACTACTGACTAAGCTTTTACTAAAAATCTTACTAACATCTTACTAGGTTTTTTTTCATTACTAATGCCTTTTAGTTACATATGCATGTGGGGGGGGCATATATTCCATTATAAACACAATTAGCAGTCTCCTGAGAAAGCAGCATATTGATGGCAGTGCTTTAATTGTAACCCAAATTTCTACATGAGATGTTTCACGTTGGTCACAGCATTTGGGCTTTCTACTTTCTACTGGATTCTCCTCATATTATCAATTATTTTCTGTTTTCAGAGTTCTTTTCTATCTTCATCTTCAAAGAGAGTCATTTCATCTAATCATCTGTTTGATCTCTTTTCTAATGTCTTTTAAGTGTTTCATTGGCAATTTCCTGCAGTTTCTCAGAGTTCTTCTTAAGAGGCAGTACGACAACATGATCAAGAGCTTGGGCCCTGATTCAGGGTATGGATTCAAGTTCTATCCCACTTCCTTCCTGTGTGACCTTGGAAAAGTTGCTACAATTCTCTGTCCCTCCAGATTCCTCATCTGTAAAATGCAAATAGTCATGGTACTATTTTATAGAGTGATTCTAAGGATACAATGATTTCATACATTAGAGGACTTAATTCCTGGCATGTAGTAAATGCTTATATGTATGCATTTACATAGTATGTTAGCTAATATTATTTTCATATATGGCTCAGCAATTTTTATACTTGTAAAATTCTAAGATTAGAACTCTTAATATTTTTTATTAATAGTCAGAAATACATACAATCCTTAGAAATATATACCCTGGGTTATTTTAATATAGATGATAATGATTTAATGTTACATATTTTAGAAAACATAAGACTCATTTCACAATATGTGGGAGACTCAGTAGAATGCACAAGCTTTTCAGATAGAGGACTCCAGGAAGAGGTTTGGGCAGCTGGGTGGTAGCTGACAGTGGTCCTTTTGATGGATGAACATGGTCTTCTAGCTATAGTTTGTAGATTTAGAAGGGATCCCAGAAAGAATCCCAGGAACCAATAAAGGAAACAGATAGTAAGAATGATGAGGCAACGTCAATTCGTGAGTGGATTATCAAAATTTGATATATGTATACAATGGAATGTTACTCAATTATAAGAAACAACAGTGATCTAGCAACTCTTATATTTTCCTGGATTGAGCTTGAGCCCATTATCCAAAGTGAGATAGCACAAGATCAGAAGAATAGGCTCCACATGTACTCACAATCAAATTGACACTAACTGATCAACACCATGGTGCTCACACAGTAGTAATATTCTCCAGGGATTAGGGGGTTGGGGGGGTAAACTCACAACTAAGGGATGCAGTGAGCATTGTAGAGGGGGTAGGGCATGCCTCTAATCCTCGCTTGGGTGAGGCAAAGACATAAAATGTAGCAAAAATGTTTGCACCCTCATAATACCCTGAAAAATAAATAAATAAATAAAAAGAATGATGAAGCAAAATGATCAGCAAAACAGGAAGAAAAACAGGAGAAGAGTGTGTCTGTACAGAAGTGAATGTTCATATGAGTCACGGATTCAGGCACCTGCTTTGAAGATGCTAACAGTTTGATTTGTCACTGGTCGTCTTGGTAAGAAAAGTGGAGTGCAGTGATGAAGGCAGAAGCCAGACTCCAGTGGGTATAAGAGAGAATGGGAGGGACAGAACGAAAACAGCAGGAGCAGCAACGCTTTCCAAAGCTAGAAAGGAAGCGAAACTGTGATAAAGAGAGTTAGCACTGAAGAAATGTGGACTGATCCTCCTCCTCACATGGTGGCAGAAGCAAGGGTATGATAACATTGGCAAACCCTAAACCTGGAAGAGCACAGAGTTGAAACCCTGGGGGAAGCCAAGTCAGAGCAAGATGAGGAGGCAGATGCACAGCCATCACCACCCAGGATAAAAGCAGCGATTGAATCTGAGGGTATGAAACTGGAGACCTAAGATGAAAATGGTCAAAAGTAAAAAGCAGTGAAGGAGAAGTGCAAGATAATTTAGGAATTGCCCGAGGCAGGATTTAATTTTTGCAGGAGGCTTCTTTGTGACAGTGGCCGTGCATGTGGCTGACTTAGAAAGGATGGCACAGATTGACAGAGGGTTCGAAAGATGGAAGAACAGGATGAGGGCTTGGAGATTGTAGATTTATAAGACGTTAAAGTCGACAGGTATTATCAAGGTTATGGAGCTTAAGTCCTTCAATTTACCAATTCACAAATTCATTTGGTCATATGTTAATTCATTATTAACTGTAATGTACCATGCATGATGCTACAAGCTGGACATTGGTACAGATTAGCTTTACAGTAATTTTACCTTTAGGGTCTGTGGGTATAGAATCTGCTTCTCTGGTTTTTAATAAGCCCACAATTTTTTCCTTTTTTTCAGAAATTCACTCACTTTTTGGCTTATTTTAATTCACTATTTTTCTTTTCTCTTCTTAACAAATTATTCAGCTTTTAGACCATTGACTTTTACATACTTCTTTCCTTCTCAATCTTTTGCCATCCTTTTAAATATTGGAAATCAACAACTGAGAGTCATCCCCAGCTGCCCTTTACCTGCTCAGAGTGAGTCCCACTTCCCTCTAAAGCCTTGCTGCCTTAGCACCCGTCCCCTGCCAACCTCTCCATTTCCAGCCAAGAGCAAGCCCCAAATGGAGTGGATCAAATGAGTGAATTAGGATCTAGAAAATGAATAAAGATGCAAATATTATTAGCCAATAAAGTAAAACAAAAAAAAGTTAAAAAGTGACACCATTTTGTACAGTTGTCTCTTTAATTGGTTCTCCTTCTAAGAACATTTTTTTTTTCACATTTGCTTTGGGCCCTCAAAATTAACATATAACAGGAATTAAGGAATAATAAGCACACGAGACTCACCATTTCAATAAGCATTTATCAGGCAACTGGAGTGAGTAGATAAAACCACTTTAGCCACCTAAAAATGGGCATTTTTCAATTGATTAATATTATAACACAGAAACAAACAAACATGTCTGAATCCAAGAAAAGGACTGGGCTGTCCTCTCCTGTCTAGTCCAGCACAGTAGGAGGAGCACATTGAGAGCATCCTGCTCTGTCCTGGGAGCCACCATGAAACGGGCCATTAAGAAACAGCCTTGTCCAAAGGGTAGAGAAGCCTCTGTAACACGACAGAGAGATAAAAGGGGTATATGACAAAGACTTGAAAAACCTGGGGACAATTTAGTTTAAAGAAAAGAGGAGCTAGTTTAAAGAGTTGAGGTGAAAGAAGCAGCCCATCAACCTTCTTCAAATATTCCAAGGACGGTGGCAAGAATGAGATGTTCAAGTAGTGACAGAAAAAAAATATTGTTGTAAGAAATTTTAGTTCTGGCATGTTTTGTTGCTTTTTGTTATTTGTAGTACCCTGCTGCCTTCTGAGAACAGCAGACCCTGGTACCTGGAGGTTCTTTTGTTTGCTGAACACCAGGCAGGTCTGGGGAAAAAAAGAAAAGAGTAAGCTCACTGAATAAGAATAGGAGAGAGATGCAATGACTCCGGGAGAGGAGTTTGCTAGTAAGCTCTGGAGCCTTTCCCTAGTGGGACAAAAATGTGAGGAAAGAAAAGACCCAGTGTCTGGCAGCTAAATAGAAACTTTGAAGAAGGACTACCAAAAATAATGATTTATTTTAGCTAAATAATAAATAGCCTGGTTTAAAAAATTATTAATAAATATTACAAAAATGTTTACAATAAGCACAGTTTCCTACCACACTATTCTTTATTCTCAAAACTTTGTTTCAGAGGCAACAACTTTTAAATATCTCTAATTTGGGTTCTTTTCTTCGTTTTCAAGCACCATACTTATATTTTAAATGCCACTCTTTTATCTATTGATTTATCAATTTTAAAAGTGATCTGTTCCTCTTATAACTGTAAGTATTTAATATGCTTAAAATTCTTCATTTTCTCCCCTCCCCCCAATATAGTTAGAGCGCTTTTTTCTTTTCTGGTTACCTGCACACATTTTTATTAAAGTACATCGACCTGCATTTTTTCATCAGCTATATTCTCCCTCTCATCCTCAAAGGGTTTTCCTGTCTGTCCCCTTCCTTTTTCCCACCTCCACGTTATCAAGGTTAACAACATTTAGATTTTGTTCTGTGACTATAGTTAAGTAGCCCATGCTTTATCCATAGGTGACTGAAAGTGGAAGATGACAAATAGCAAGCCTTGTTTCTGAAATAGAGAATGTTTACTCAGTCATAAGAATGAAAATGCTATTTATTCTCTCTCACTTTTAGTCACCTGAAGTAAACAATAGTCCACATGCTTTTGACGCTCACCATATCTGTGCCATCCTGAGAAGATTGTACAAAGGAGTCTCATACTTCATCAAGAACCTAAGCATGCTGCATTTTAATTTCCCAGATGGAGTATGTCTTAAGTAAGATTTATGTAATGATTGTTTTACCTGAAATTTCTAATTGCCTTGTCTGTGTGTGTGTCATCAAAGAAAAATTGCACTGGACAGAGTTGAACAGGCCAGGAAGACTTTATTCAAGACTATCGCCGTAAGGGATAGAGACTGAACTCAAGTCAGCTGAAACAAGAGGCAGATGAGTTTCTAAGTCCTGGGGTGAGCTAATAGAAAAGTACTGGAGGAGAACGGGAGTGGGGAGGTTGGTCTATGCGATTAGGCCCTCCTTGTTTGCTAATCATTGCTTGTCAAAGTTAGGTTCCCACCCTCCTACAGAACTGGAGATAGGGATCCTGCGATGATTACAGTTCAAAGGGATGGCTCTCAGATTTTTGAGAAAGATACTCCTGGATTGGAAAGCAGGCAAGAGGCTAGAAGATTTACACCTCAACAGGTCAGAGAAAGATTTACAATTGCAAGTTCTCTAAAGTAAATAAATGCTCTAAGAGAAGGAAGCTCAGGGGCCTGAAGTCAGAAAAAAAAGTCTATTTAAAATTTAGTGGATGGAAGTTGTCTTGGTCTGTGTGTGTGTGTGTGTGTGTTTCACCACATCCTTAAAATATTCTAACTTTTTATTAAATTTCTCTTTTTTTCTTTCTGCTTTTTCTTGACACCCACTGTGTTGCTATTCTAATTTAGACAAGTTGCAAAGTGCCCAACATTCAATAACTATGCACTGAATGGATTAATTAATAAATGACTCAGGTAGAAGGGTTGATACAATGTGTTTCCCAATAAATGTTAGTTCCCATTGTCTTTTTCTGTGTGACCTCATAGGTGTACTGTCATCATGCAAAATATATCAGAACCTGGGTAGACTAGGTAGATTTCTGTCCAATGTGCTGTCAGAGACACTGCTGCTCTGACATTCCCCCAGCACACTGGCAAGTAATGAAGATGATGCACACTTGACTATGGACTCCCCGGAATTACAGCAATTAAAAAATCATTTGGGTTAACAAGTGAAATATAAATGCTCCTGGGAGGGATAAGTAATGTCTAGGAAACAAATCTGACTGTCATTCATCTGCTAAAATCATTTAGATGACTCCCCAGTGTGAAAAAGAGAACACCAAACTGTTTTAGCATTACCTTTAGGATCCTTTATTATGTAACTACAACCTCTTCCACACCACCCTGGACTCTGAGTGCACCGAGCTAGTTGCTGTCCTCCAAACACACCATTCCATTTGGGCATCTGTTCATGTAATATTTTTCTGAGACAAAAATAGCCCCAGTTACTTACTGTGTCAATGTTATGCTGATTGTATGTTTTGCATTGTTAGTCTCAATTCCCTCCCTGAATTTGAGAATAGAACTTTACCTGAAATATGAGCTCAGTCAATTTGTCAGTCATTATCATTCCTAAAGTTCCTTAAGAAGAAATGTGTTTTTTGCGTCAGAAATTGTAAGGCAGCAAATTATAACCCCGGTCCTCACCTTAACCACAGAGAGGTGGAGGCCCAGGAGAATAGCCCCTATGTGATGGGAGGCAAGAAGTGAGTGCCCAGTTGAGCCCTTGAGATGTTCCAAGTCCTGAGAATTAGAGAGTATTAACCTCAGACGGGAACAGGCGAGTCCCAGCCAAGATGGGGGAGCCCTGACAATGAAGACTCTATATAATATTAGGTTGGTGCAAAGGTAACTGCAGTTTTGGAACATGAATTTTAAATCATTATAACTAGGCTCAAGCACATCTTTATTAATGAAAATAGGAACCATTACAATCAACACATTTTTTGCCAACGAGAAATAAGCTTGTTCATTCCTGTAACATAAAAACCCATGCTTCAGGATTCGGCGAACTCTTGGAAAGCATTTTCTGCATCCTGCTGGTTGTGGAAGCATTATCCCTGCAAAAAGTTGTCAAGATGCTTAAAGAATTGGTAGTCGGTTGGCAAGAGGTCAGGTGAATGTGGAGGATAAGGCAAAAGTTCTTAGCCCAATTTGTTCAACTTTTGAAGCGTTGGTTGTACAACGTGTGGTCAGGTGTTGTCGTGGAGAGGAATTGGGCCCTTTCTGTTGACCAATGCTGGCTGCAGGCCTTGCAGTTTTTAGTGCATCTCATCGATTTACTGAGCATACTTCTCAGATATAATGGTTTCGCTGGGATTCAGAAAGCTGTAGTGGATCAGGCTGGCAGCCGATCACCAAACAGTGACCATGACCTTTTTTTGGTGCAAGTTTGGCTTTGGAAAGTGCTTTGGAGCTTCTTCGCATTCCAACCACTGAGCTGGTCATCGCCAGTTGTCTTATAAAATCCACTTTTCATCACACGTCACAATGTAATTGAGAAATGGAACGTTGTCGCGTACAATAAGAAAACATGACACTTCAAAACGAGGATTTCTTTGATTTTCAGGCAGCTCATGAGGCACCCACGTATCAAGCTTTTTCACCTTTCCAATTTGCTTTGAATGCCAAATGACCATAGAATGGTCAACATTGAGTTCTTTGGCAACTTCTCTGTAGTTGTAAGAGGATCAGTTTTGATGATTGCTCTCAATCGGTCGTTGTCAACTTCTGATGGCCGGCCACTGCACTCCTCATCTTCAAGACTCTCGTCTCTTTGCAAAACTTCTTGAACCACCACTGCCCTATACGTTCGTTAGCAGTTCCTGGGGCAAATGCGTTGTTGATGTCGATGTTGTAAGTTGTCTCCACTGCTTTACGATCTATTTTCTGCCAGATTTGCTTTTTGTCTAACATCAATTCCATTGTATAAAATAAGTACAAAATAAACAGTAAGTAATAAGTCGTTAGCAAAAAAAAAAAGTGAGAAGTGCACATTAAAATGACGTATAACATAACCACATTGATTTAAGAATGTATTCCAATATCAAATAGCAAATTTCAACAATGCTAAAACCACAATTACTTTTGCACCAACCTAATAGGATTAGAAAACCAGCACTTGCTCATTTACCATGTTCTTAACTCCTTGCATTTCATTTGTCCTCCATTAATATTCAGTGAAGTTTTGCAAGTTCAACCTCTTTCCCTGAGCTAAGAGGAGCCAAGTCAGTGGTCTGTGTCTACTCTCGGGCCACAGGTGGTGGTAGCAACAAGAGGAGAAACTCTAAGGACAGTAAATCTCAAGGGCAACCAAGTCAGGGTTTCCTAACATGAAGAACTTTCTCTATGTGTGAGTCTCCTTCTCTGTTCAACTTGGCATTTCTGAGCATTTTGTAAGGAGGACGTGTGATCTGTTTGCATCTTTTAATGCTGAATCCTTCCTCTGTCTCAGCCAATTACTTAAAACTTATCCTAATTCCAGTCGATGCCAAGTGCCACATCCTCAGTGAAAACTTCTCTTTGCTTCACAGATAAAGTGAATCCCATTGCATGTTGTGCTCTGCCATTAGGATATGTTATTGTATTCAAAATCTCTGTGCAGATGCTTCCTAATCCACAAAGTGCCAGTGGAGGTGTTAAAACCTCCCTCCCAGGTCTGCTGTGAGGGTTAAGTAAAGTAACATATTGGATAGCACCTGCCATGGCCCCTGGCATCTTCCTTCCTCCTGGCCACTCTTGGATCCCACTGCTATGTTGGTTCTTTTCACATGTGACTCTCACATTCCTCAGCTGTGGCCTCCATGAGGGCAGGGATGATATCTTTTTCCTCGTTCTATTGCTAGAAGCTAACACAGCCCTGAGAATAAAGGAGAATGAATGTTGGCTGAGTTGAATAGAGATTTACTTTAGTTTCCTTTCCTATTAAAATCTACCTGAAGTGGGACAAAATTGGAGGTATTTGGACAGCAGTAGGAGGAGAGAGGAAGTTCTCTGCAAACCGTTTGAAATTATTTTGCAGCAGTGAAGTGACCTTATGATGCCCAAAGACAGCACAATTGTGCCGGAAAAGGGTCCTTAAAGAGAAGCAGGACGTTGCCAAACATAAATATCACCCCTTCCTGCAAATTTCTTAAGTTTCCTTTGAGGTACAGTATTCTTTGGACGTAAATAATAAAGGATCCTTCTCCAGGAGACCTGGTACTGTGAACAATGCCCTTCAGGCACCTGTGGGGACCCCTAAACAACCTCCGATAGGCCCGGTGTCACCTGATGCCTAGCTGCAGATTGAGATGGTCACTGCAGGAAGAGGGCTAGCATGGACCCAAACTCAGATCTCAGAGTCCACTCCTCATACATGAAGAGGACACTAGGGTCCCTAGGTGGATGGACCAGACCTCAGCTACCTCACCAGCTATCCTCGTTCCTCTGTCTCCAGTAACCGGTCGGGACAGAAGGGAAGCAACATGTACTGAGTGGCCTTTCTGGACCTGTCATTGTTCTAGGTACTTTACTTAATGTTCACCCACTTACTTCTCACAAAACTCACATGTTTCCATTTCATAAAGTAAAATGAGGCCCGGAGAAGTTATATCATTTAAATAACAAAGCCAGAACTAAAACCCAAACCTCTTGAACTCCAAAGTCCTGCCTCTTGCCCATCCCCATGCCAGGATGCTAATATTGTAGCCCAGCTCTCACAGAAAGCCCTGGATGGTGATGAGGTTGGCTGCTGGCTCTGTCTCTGGGCTCCAAAGGCAGTGAGTTTCTTAACATCCACAACTAAAGTTGGGTGCAGCCTCTTTGTTGAGATCTGTACTCTTTGATAGAGCTCATTCATGTAGTCACAGTCTAATCATGAGTTCTTTATTGGGAAATTCAGCTTTCAGTGGAACCAGAGACATGGCACTGATCCCTCTGTGTCTGTATTAATTTGTGTTCATTAAACTACTTATGTACCACTGCAGGAAGTGCCAGTATTAATATTTTGATCTGGCAAAAGGTGAAAATGATCAACTCAGTAATGTGAAACCACTGATGCAGTTTTGCAACTAGAATTAGAACACGGACTGAGATCAAAAGTCAGTCTGCCGTTTCCTCTTTCGAGTATTGCTTTGCATGGAAAGTTGAGGATGAAAGTAAATCAAATAAAGAGTGGTTCCATCCTGTGAGCCCTCAAAGACTTAATGGGTTGTTTAGTCCAGTGCCTTTAAAAAGCATAAATAGCTGTACACTTGCGCAGCAACATGGTTCTGATGTCTAGATTAGACTTAAGCAGTATTTGTTTATACGTGCAAAGTCAAACAGAGGACTGATGTAATTATCAGTATAATTCAGGCCGAATGTTTCCTACATGAATATTTCACTGGCCATTACTAAGTGGGGGATCTTGTTTCTACTATTACTCTAATTGTCTCAACTCTCTGTTTTATATTTGCCAGATACGGCTTTAAAATAAGAGGCCAAGGTCTCACTTCTCATTGCAATAAATTAATACGCCATTTAGCCTCTTGAAACTCCCCTCTTGCCCTTCTGAAGATGGAAGTAGATGAATGTGCCTTATAGAATAGCCCTGCTTTTGGTCCCTACACTGACTCTATCCATACAGCCCTGGAAAAGGGGGTTGATAAAGAATTGCAGGAATCTGAGAATCTTCTCATCTTCCCACTTCTCACCACCCCGCCTATACCCTCTTGAATTCCAAACAAAATGGATATCTTTAGCACAATTAGCATAAAGGTAAATATTACCTAAAACAGTCCATTAAGCATCTCCCCTAGATTGTCATTGAATTGTGTGTACACTGAGTGTTCTTAAATATGAGATGAAAGGTATTTGTGATTTAGAGAACTATATTTGGTGCTTAGAGGACAAAGGGTCATAGCTTTTTCTTCCAGGTTGTTGGAGAGCTGAAACAGTCAGTCAATTGCTATGATCTTTTGGAAATTGTGTATCAGTTGTTGAAAAAAAAAATACAGCCCTGTAAGTGTCTAACTTAATCCCTTTTGCAACTGGGAGGATCATGAACAAAGGCAGGACTTAAAGAAGATTATGTCAAAATCCTTGACTATCCCAACCCTATTCTTCTGGGATGCCATTCTTTGCATGCCTTATTAGGAGGAATCTCAATAATGACAGCATCTTATATTTGTATAACATTTTTTACTAAAGCAGTTATTCATGCATTACCTCATTTTGCCTTTTTAACAGCCCTCTGATGTGGGCAGGGAATACTGTTCACATTTTATCAAAGAGAAACTGAGGCTTGAAGAAATTACGTGGCTTGTCCAAAATCACAAGATCAGTCAGGGCAGACGAGGATTCAAGCCCACACTTTCTCTCTCCAAATTCAGTGATGTCTCTATCTGGCCCCACCAGCTCCCCCCTTAGGGAACGTCACTAGAGATGGGACTACCAAAACTGGTCCTTGGACATCTGCCTTTTCCTCTCTTACTCTTTAAATGTTAGCTATTTCAAGATCTGAAGGCCTTAAGAAATTAATAAAATTATGTTTAATCATGAGAAATTAATTTCTCCTCTCATTTCCTCTGTAATCTTAAGGCATAAGTAACCTAGAAGAGTGTACTGCATTGAACATCCTGAAAGGCTGATGGGTCACGAATAAGACCCTGAATGCTGCCAACTCTCAACCAGCTGCCATTTCCATTCCATGTACCTTGGGCATTCTCACAAATGTGATAGAAGTTTGCTTTTCTTATTTGTCTACTTCCTTATGCAACTGACCTTAAGCAATTGTATAACAGTGCAAGATTGATTCAGTGCACTGTTCCTTCCTACTTAGTATTATTAGAAGCTATTGGAGAAACACTGCTGGTACTCTCTAAAAATGAATCTTTTAATATTCTATTTAAAGATCTTGTTGTGTTTTCCTGCGGAAAAAAATAAAAGATAAAATTGTCACGTTAGATTGTAAACGGTTTATAAAACCGTTTAGATTAGATTGTAAAACAGTTATCATTGATTTTTATAAAAAATGTTCATCTCCAGAATGTTTTGTGTGGTGAAGAGCTAAGAAAAAAAAATAATCACAATTAACACATGAGACGCATACAACTGGTATGCCATAGACAGCACATTACCAAAGACATCAGTCTGGACAAGCAGCGTCATTTCCTTAAAATTCCTACCTAAAATGGTATGAAAAGAAGAAATTAAGGTGCATTCCTCAGTGCCACTATATTGTAAATATGAACTAATTTGTTACTGGATTTTTACCTAGCAATTTAACAGTAGTACATGTGAAAATACTTAGACAAATTGGAAAAAAAATTCCTCGGTGACCAGAGAGCACCATTAAAAATTATTGACATGCTTCATAAGGAAAAAAAAAAAAACATTGCGGTATCCAAAAGGAGCTGTTTATAAAACCAACCAAACAACAACAAAGATTTAAAAAAAAACTAACAAAGCAAATTTGCCAAAGTTCTTTTGTTTTGTTTTTGAACTTATGATGGCTACACACCAGTGCCACTGTCCAAGGCTACAGTAGCAACGACTGTTCTCCTTTCTTAAAATTTGTCTGATTCCCTAAGGCAGGCACCACTGAGTTGTCACTATTCCAGCTTTGTGTCCTCAGCTTCCAGCCCTTTGCCAAAACACTCATTTTTCACCTGTCAGTCTTGCTCAATTCTTTGCTCTTGTTTAGCAGTTCCAGTCTGTGAGAGATTTATTCTACACAGATTTATTTAGTTTATGGTGATTGATACAGTCAACGACCTCAACCCTAAAGGAAGTCTCCTTCCCCTTTCCTTTCCCGTGTCTTGTCCCATCCTATCCACAGAAAAGTTACCTTATCTGTTATGGAGCTATAGTATCTGAATGAACCACAAATTTAACATAAGATACGTATGTGAAGATTAGCACCTAAACCGTAATAGACAAATCGTCATCTCCCAGGAGAATCCTCTAAGTTTAAAGGAGACCCTGCTTTGTCCTTCTGAGATATTAACTTGAAGAGTTCTACCCATTGGAAGCTCTACTAGAAACCCATTTTCCTTCTCAACATACAAACCTAGATCTCTAGAGTATGAAGCCAACTCTACTTTGGAGCTTAGGCTCTGCTTTCGTCTTCTGACAACTCATTTCTAAAGCTGTAGATAAACTGGAGAAGGATCAGAGGCAAATAAGAAGAATGAGTCATAGCTTGAAATGATTAGTTAGGGGAGGTTATAGGAATTTGTACATACGCAAGTCTAAGGAAATTTCACAGCCACGTTTCTCATGAGTGAAAACATGAGAAAGGCATATGAACATCTTTCCCGGGTTAAAAAGAAATTAACTAAAAATAGGATTTGTCTTTATCAAAATAAAAAATACCAAGTTTCAGACGTTTTTCCCTCAGTGCCCAAATTTGATCATATTGAGACTTTCATTTTAATAGGTAAAAATAATGAGATTACTGGTAAATAATAAAAACAACACAAAAATATAGTATAGTATACCTTCATGCCAAGCCCCCAAACAAGATTCAAATATGCAATTTGTGTGGGCAGATTTCCAAATGGGTACAAACCTAAGAAAAAAACTTTAGAATGTAATGAACAAAAAAGGGCAAACAGCAAAAATGCCTCCTCTTAATAACTAACCCAAATAAAATAACACAGTGTCTGAGATTTCTTAAAGTAATCCAAGGGAGGAGCAAGTGTGGAGACAGAGAGAGAAAATGAAATTGGTCATGAGTTGATAATGGATTAAACTGGGTGATGTATACATATGGCCTATTACATTCTTCTCTCTACTTTTGTATATGCTGGAAAATGTCCATAATAAAAAGTAAAAATAAATACTAATTCTACAAATACCTAAAGAGAGTAAAACTGATAAAATGGCCTTTATGCTGCTTAATTTCCTTAATACTTAAAAGATACATGACCCTAATCCAGAATGGTACCTGTATGCCAATTGAAAACAAAAGAGTATTAACATTGATCACTTTGCAGGCATGCTTACTTCCCATTATAAAAGTTTTGTGTTCCCTAAACCCAAAGTTCTTTTTCTAACACAACCAACTACATGTGTGGGCATCATTAGACCTTTCCACAATGGCTTATGGGAATTAGGTCTCCAGGAACCAATATAAACTGCAATGATGTTCATACGGCTTGCTGTGCCATGGGTAATAAAGTCCTTTGTCTCTGACCCAGGATTCTCATGTTTTGTATCCATAAAACACTAACAGGATAATCTATTAGCTTGCAAGTAGAATAAATCTCAGACGTTTTACATATCTTGCCACTGCTAAAACTAAAATGATAAATATAACATGCCTGGCATGAAAGTGACCTGTATTGAGACTGACAGAAAGAGGCATCAGCTAAATTCATCGTGAAAGACTCTAGGTAAAAATTATCAGTGCCTGCCAAGCAACCAGCAGGTGGGCCATGTCATGGATGCCATTAATACTGACCTTGTGAGGTTACTTGTTTCAGTGCTAGTTACATAGGAGGTGCTCAATAAATGTTTACTAAATTGAAATGCTTGCTGAAATTCCAGGTAGATTTTATTGGATTGAATACTTAGAAGCCATACACTCATACAATTTTTCTGCTTCTTCAATTCTCATGAAAAAATGTTATTGACTCCTCTGCTTCAGCAGCTGTTTACCACTTGCTTGCTACAGTTTGAATGTCCCCTCCAAATTCATGTTGAAATTTAATTGCCATTGTAACAGTGCTGAGAGGCAGGACCTGTAAGAGAACCATAATGGATCAATGCTGTTATCGCGTGAGTGGGTTAGTTATTGCAGGAGTGGGTTCCTTATGAAAAGGATGAGTCCCGTTCAATTTCTTCTCTCTGTCTTGCGCGCTCACTTGCCCTTCCACCTTCTGCTATGGGATAACATAGCACAAAGGCCCTCGCCAGATGCCAGGGCCATGCTCTTGGAACCGTGAGCCAAATAAACGTTTGTTATTTATGAATTACCCAGTCTCGGGTATTCTGCTATAGCAGCAGAAAATGAACTAAAACATCTCTTTTAGCAAACCTCTAATGAAACGATTTGAATGATTGCTAAAAAGATGCTGAAATAATTCACTTAGAGACTAAGTATACCCTTACATTTGCTGACAAATTTGTTATTGACTGTAGGTGTACCTCAAGGTAAACTTCCCAGGGATTATATACAATGCAATATACTCTCAACATACTATGTATTTTTAAAGATTTTCTCATAAAATCTGAGTTTGAGATGACCTTAGGTCATCTACCAAAATTTTACAATATTTTTGCTGATGGACATGCAGCCTGAGCAAGTGAAATGGTCTTATAAATCCATTTATTCTGTAATTGGGTCTCTGTAAGTATGAGAAAATTCTCCTTGATATTGAACCAAAATTTACCTTCCCATAAATTACATCTATTGATTTTAAGTCTGGCCTACGGATCATAAAAGGTGTCCTTTTTTTCCATTCAATAGCTCTTCATATGATTGAAGATTATATGTCTGTTTTAATCTTTCTCTTCAGTTAGTTCTTAATCTTAACATCCAAATCAGTATTCCTTCATGTTCTTTCGATCAAAGGTCTCTGCACCTTGAACTCATCCAGTGATGCACCAGCACCTACCCCAAGATCAAACTCTACATCAGCATCAGCAACTCAGATGTTATAATGCCTTCGGGCATTATAGAACACATTGCCTTAGACTCATGAGCTTTTCAGTGCTGAGACTATATAAACATGAATTATTGGTTTCAAAGTGTTAAACAAAACCTAAAATATTGAAATTAATAAAAGTTTTATTAGATACCTATAAAACATTCTATTTCAGCTTCATTAATTATTAAATTTAATATTCATTAAGAAATTGCAGATGAAAACAATCTGTAGGTTAGTGTAACTTCTCAATAATCTCAAAGTATGCACAATGATTGCAGAGAAATGAAAGCTAACCATAATTTAAATAAGTATGATAGCTAAACCACTTCAAAAGCATAAGTCTTTACAAAATAAAAGCAATATATATTTATAATATTATGATATTTGTATACTAACTGAAAATCAAGAATGTCAACAGTATTATAAGGGCCTACAAAGATCTTAAAAATGGCCCTTCACATTATAAACTATAACCTTATAAGAATTGCCTAAGAGATACATGGTAAAGGCAAAGTTCTAGGCTCACCTCAGCCCTGATAAATTATTAAAGTTTCAGACCTATTGCTTTTAACCACAAACTTCCAGGTCCTATTAGCAACTTTTTCTTATTATTTGGTTACCCTCATCTTTGACTTCTAACCTGCCACCTGACACCTTGTCTGGTACGCTGACACGTGTATCCCTCTCTTGTCACTAAGAAATCAGTCATCCCAATATTACTATAGTGTCCCAAGTATAATCAACATAGCCACATTAATTTAAAATTTACCCACTATAAATATTAACAAAAATATAACAGCAAGATGAATTGTCAAAATAAATTCATTCTCAGCATTCTCAGTGCTAAAGTAGCTTCCACTTTTATTTCTTTTTTCTTGCCTCTTGCTTCTGGCTTGAATTGCCTAAGACATATATGAAAACTCTACTACCTTGAGTGCAGAAGCCAAGTTAAGGCAGGGAGAGGTAGCTAAAGATTAAGAAATGCATCAAACTAGGCACAGTGGTGCAGGCTACTCAGGAGGCTGAAGCAGGAGGATCATTTGAAGTCAGGAGTTTGAGACCAGCCTGGACAACATAGCAAGAGTCTGTGTCTGAAACAAAAAAAACACAAACAACAAAAAACAAGAAATGCTACTCTAGATTCAGGTGTTCTGACTACAAGATCCTGAAGTGAGAAAAGTCTAATTCTCTGAGCCATTTAAAACATGTGGGAAATGAGACTGTCTTTTTATTTTGGGGGTGGGGTTGATTTTGGAGTTTTGTTTTTTTAATTTCAGGATATTATGGGAGTACAAACATTTTGGTTACATGTTATGACTTTGCCATACCCAAACCGTGATTTGAAGTGTGCCTTTTCCCCCCTACAATGCTCACTGTGTCCATTAGTTGTGAGTTTACCCACCCCCAAGCCCCCAATCCCTGAAGAATATTACTACTGTGTGAGCACCATGTGTTGATCAGTTAGTGCCAATTTGATAGCGAGTACATGTGGTGCCTATTCTTCCATTCTTGTGATACCTTACTTTGGAGGATGGGCTCAAGCTCTATCCAGGAAAATATAAGAGGTGCTAGCTCACTGTCATTTTTTATAATTGAGTAGTATTCCATTGTATACATATACCAAATTTTATTAATCCACTCATGGATTGACAGGCACTTGGGTTGTTCCACAACTTTGCAATTGTGAATTGTGCTGCCATAAACATTCAGGTGCAGATATCAACATTCTCCAAAACATCCAAGAGAATGTCTTTTTAAAGACTCATCACCAAGCCAGCGAACCTGGCAATCTTTTTCCTAGTGGTAGATTTTGGTTAGTCATTTTTCTAAAAATAATTCCAGAACTTGCTGTGCCATAAAAGGTCTCCAAGGATCCTGAAATAGTAGCAGTCTTCTTAAATACTACTGAGGTATGACTTAAAGGCCAGGACTTATAGAGTTCAATAAATATTAATGAATTTTGATGTTAAAATAAAAAAAATATTCCCACAGAATATCCAGCATATCTGCTTTCTGTAACATTTTCTACAGGAGATAAAAAATCTAGACATAGCCAACACTGTACTAATACCAATAATGTTTGAAGGGATAAAATATTTCTCATTGTGCAACTGCTTATAAAAAAAATAGCAACTTCCTCTTTCTTAAATTAAAATCAACTTCTTTGAAATTAAATATATCTATTTAAGGCCCTAATACTAAAAAGAAATCTTGGGAAGGATTTTTTAATATTAGACTTGTCAATGTATCTGTCCTTTGCTAAAAATAAACCGAGCAGAGTGCTAAAAGATAACTTTGGCAACAGAACATAATTACTGAATCTTCAGAATGGAACATTCATAAAAATAAAACTGGCCATGTGCCTGGGCCCATATAGAAATTGGGCCTAGTTCTGTGTAACGATGGCACATTTAACACACCCAACCGATTTTGCTATAGATTAGCAAACGTAGAAAGATATATGATGGACTTTTTTTTGTACAAGCATAAACTAACAGGATACAGAGAAAAGGAGAGGCAAAAACAACAGAATTTTGGAAACTGGAAAGCAAATGGACCAAGTGGCAAGAGCCAAATCCTAAATGGCAATGGGGAAAGCTGAAAAGCAACCTGACTTACACAGTAGATGCTCAAAAGGCTAAGAACTCAGGGCAGGGATCTAGGGGAATTCTATGATGAGAATATATGAGAGTATGTTTAAAGACACATAAGAAACATTTGATCCCTGTATCCCATACTGACTCCATGCTGCTGGGTTACTGCCCCTCCCCTAGCACAGCAGAAGGCTGGAGATTTATTCCCTGGAGAGTAAAGGGTAGGGGGATCTGGACTGAGGGGAACACACACAATGAAGAAGGTGGGGATATCTTCCTACACACCTTGGCATGTGGGATGCTGACATCCCCAGGTTGATTCCCTCACTTGGCTCCCAGGACGATGGCAGCCCTGTCAGTACTCTTCAAGCAAGAAGTTGCAAGAATCTTCTCTGGGAAACCAGATCAGGTCACCCTAATGTGAAGGAAACCAAAGAAAATTCCCACCCACATGCTCTGAGCTTTCAATTAGCTCTCTAGTCCGATTCTCACGTGAGTACACAACCAAAGATCACAAGACACCTCAGGAAAGCCTGCAAGATACATACCAAAAGAAACAAACCGAAGAAAGCAACTAAGCAGAAACACAGGCTATCTGGGCAGAATGAAATTTCAAAAACATTAATATCGTAAGAGAGAGAAAGGAAGAAAACATTGGTCCATGAAACAAGAATATGATCATCTAATAAGCAATATTTACAGTAGCAGTTATCAAAACTTCTTGGTCTAATGACTCCTTAGTACTCTTAAAAAATTATCAAGAATCCTAAAAAGCTTTTGTTTAATATAGGTTATATCTATCACTACATTTTTATATCAAAAGTTAAAATGCATTGTTAAATATTTATTGGTTCAATGTAACAGAATATCATATATAATATATAATAAATATAATGACATGAATAATGTATTTTATGAGAACATTATTAGAATTCCAAAATGAAAAAAAAAGGGACAATATTGATTTTTATTACTTTTTTCAAATCTCTGTAATGTCTGATTTAATAAATGACAATGAGATTCTGATGTCTGTTTCTGCATCCCATCTGTCACGATATCACACATCAGTTCATCTCTGGATAATTCTCATAAAAGGAGGACAGTGGAAAGGGGAAGATGTCTTAGTATTATTATGAGAAGTTTTGACCTCATTGACTTTGAAACCATGAGTTCTTGGACATTAACAGCAGAGAAGAATTGGAATAGAAAACTGAGAAACAAATTCCAGAAAATAAAGAGACAAAAATAATATAGGGGGAACATTTTTTAATGATAAAGACAAGATCATCCAATATTTACATGATAAGAAGTTTCAGAAAGAGAAAACAGAAAAAAGGATGTTATTAAAAAAGTGATTCAAGGGAACTATTCAGATCTGAGGACGTGAGTTCCAGATTGAAAAACGTCATCAAATGCTCAAACAAATGAATAAAATTAGACTCAGAGTAGTTTGCATCATTGTAAAACATACCGGAACTGGTGCTAAAGAAAAATCATACAAGCCTCCAGAAAGGGGGAAAAAAAAGGTTACATCCAAAGGAGCAGGAAACAGAAAAACCTCAACTTCTCAATAGCAACTCTGGAATCTAAAAGAAAATTGAGCAATGCCTTCAAAATCCTAAAAGATAGTTACTTACAACCAAATTCTCCAAGTGTAAGGGTAGAGCAGAAACATTCATAGAAATGCAGGATACCAGGAAATTTTTCTTTATACGTCCATTCCCTTGAAACTACCAGGAAATGTGTTTCAACAAAACAAGTCTTTAAACTACATGCCAGCAAAAAAAAAAAAAAAAAAAAGACATGAGACACAGGAAACAGAAGATCCAGCTCAGAAGAGAGACAAAGGCAATACTCAGGATGATGGTGAAGGAAGATTCCCAAGACACAGAACTCTGCCCCAGGCGTAAAGCAAACAGTCCAGAAGGAAACAGATTAGATAATACCAAGAGAGACTTCTATAAAAAGATGAACCTGATGAGAATGCATGTATTGAGAACAGATTCAGACAACTTTTAAAAAGCTTGGGATTAAATTAATGTTACGTAATTAGAAAACTAAGCAAATAAGCAAACACAGGTAATTATGAACTCTAGGGAAAACAAAAAGTGGCACATGAAAGGCAATGTGATCATAGCTTACTAATTGACTTAGCACTAAATTGCATTTACATAATTTTAATAATAAAAGATCTAACAAAAATTATAATGTAACTATATTGAGACAATTGGGTAGGACAAGCCAAGTCTGCCTGTGAAAGGAAAACAAGAAAGAGAAAACTAGTTAATTCCTCATCTTCCATGGTGATAATTCAATAGGAAATATCCAAAATATGATTTGTAAAATAGTAATATGAGCATGATATTTATAGACATGGTGGTAAATTCTAAAATCTTAGAGAAAAATGCTTAAAGAGGGCACCTCTTTGGGAGGAGAAATAAGACTACTTTTCATCTTAACAAATCTTGCGTGTTTACACAAGCCTTAAAAGTGTGTAAATTTGATGAAAATGTTTTTTAAATGTTTCACGAGTTTCAAAAAGCAAAATAGATAAGTTCCATCAGAAAATCAAGGATGTGAGTCAAATAAAAGCTAACCTTACTTTCTAATTTTGGTAAGGTCTTCTCAAACATCTGAAAATTTTGATGGAATTGAGCACATTCACCACAAACAGATGCTAATGTTTTAGACATTTTGTTCTTTGGTGAATTTTCGAACTCTAAGAGAAGCAAAGATAATGGCACTGGTGCATATAAATTGAGACAATGCAAATTTGCCTGGCAATATAATCTTAGCAATCTAAAAATGTTGATCATTATTTTCTAAGTTAATTGCAGAAGGAATCTTGTCATCACTACTCTATATACACACTTGTTTAGTATTATTGCTAAAAAGATCAAATATATACTAAAAGTAAAAGTTGTTCTCATATGTGGTCTCAGTAGGGATAAAATCAAAGAGGGATTTTCATTGCATATGATACAGATTATGGTATAGAATCACCTGTAAGCATATTAAGTTCCTTTCTAGTACATGACACATATAAGCCTCTCATTAAAGGCTAATATTAATGATTACGATGCACTTGACAGCAATTCTGCTACAATCACACGCCAGCCCAGCTGATTCTATCTTCTTTCATTTAGTATTCAAGACATGAAATGGTGACCAGTAGCAATTTTGACACAGCTGAATATTGGGGCTGAATTTAGCAAATATTTATTAAGTATCTTTTTTGTTCCAGATACTATGTTGGACTGTCCAGAAAACAGGATGTTTACACCATAAATACTAGACATGTGCTTGAACTATTTCTCTCTGTTAGTCATAACTTTATAAGAAACTCTTCTTGTTCTTCCCATTAAATTCCGCTAAGGCTTGCATATGTCAATCACTCAAGTTACCCTGGAACAGAACTGCAGTGGCTCATTGCCTGGGAAGAAATAGCCATCAAATTTCCCAGGGACAGCAGTGGAGTTGGCTGCTCTGAGCTTTCCTGAGAGGCATTCCTTTCTCTCATACAGTCACATGCTCAGCTGCTTTGGGAGAGGCTCTCTATTAAGCGCTACTGAAATGGAAATTTGAAAAGACAGCTTAAGGGACCAAACCAAAGGCCATTTTGGGATTCATTTCTATTCTATGTCATTGGGAATGAGACACGACAGGTCTTCGACCAAACAGAACCAGCAAAGAGTGGTAATGAACAAGGGACAGGAAAAGTCCCATTCATAACGGTGGGGCAGGGTCTGAGGGATCCCCTCTGGTGAAAGGTGGAGAAGCAGTAGTGAAAATAGAATATACATGGGTATGAAATCAGAGAACTGCATTTAAACATCAGGCCCGCTCCCTTTCTAGCTGTGATTTTGAGCAAGTAATATATCCTTGTTAAGCTTCAGTTCTCATTTGTAAAATAGAAATGTTGGTGTCTATGTTTCAGGATTGTTGAAAATGTAAATTCATTCATATAAATCTCCAAAGCATGGGGCTGTGTGGCTGTGGTGGGAAGGCACGGCGATCCCGGGGCAGGTCAGCCTCCGTTATGCTGACAGTGGGCAGCACTGATTGAAGTGCAGAGACAGGGAACGCGGGTGGCAGCATTCGACATGCTGGAGTCAAGCAGGGGTGGGGGTCACGAGAAGATCAAGTGGCATGAGACAATACCCCAGCCAGGACAAGTGAGGGGCAACATTTCTTTCCACCTCCCCTGGTTTCCATGCAAATAGACTGTGGGAGGCAGAATAATGGCATCTCCAAAGATGTCCACATCCTAATCACAGAAACCTATGAACATGGCACATTACCTGGCAAAAGGGACTCAGCAGGTGTGCTTCAGCTAAGGATCTTGAGATGGGAGAGGAGCCTGGATTATCCAGGTGGGTCCAATGTAATCGCAAGGGTCGTTATAAGAGAGAAGCAGGAGGGCCAGAGTCAGAGAAGATGTGATGATGGAAGCAGAGGTTGGAGTGATGCCATCACTGGAAAAGGCCACAAGCTGAGGAATGTGGGCAGCCATTAGGAGCTGGAAAAGTCAAGGAACGGATTCTCCCTTGGAGCCTCAGAAAGAATGCAACCCTACTGACATTGTGATTTTAGCCCAGTGAGACCCATTTTCAGACTTCTGAGCTCCAGAACTGTAAGATAATAAAATTGTGTTGTTTTAAGTCATTAAATTTGTGATGAGTTGTCATAGCAGCAATAGGAACTAATACACAGACTTTCTCTGAACACACCTGGCCTGTACTCACCCCTGAGCCCTCTCCCTAGGGTTTCAGAGAGGAGCCAGACCTGGTTTACACAGTGCCTCCTCCTTTCCTACCTTCTGAGGGGCTGCCCTTGCTGGAAGCACATCCTCTCCTCTGGCCTTCCATGCCATCGCTTTTGTAGGTACCAAACCCCATGCAGGATGGGTGGGAGGTGCCCGCAGTCTTTTAGCGCTGCCTTTGGGTAGATAAGGTGCCAGATTCAGTTCTGGCACTAGGTTTAGAGAACCTGCTACAGCAACACGTGTAAGCCATGTCCTACGATCCAGCTTTTATCAGTAATGGAGCTGATGTTTTGATCTCCACCTGTTTGCTTTCTCTCTCAAAGATTCAGAACTTAGGTGAAGAAAGGAGGGAAGGAAACAAATCTAGCTTCAGGCAGTGAGATTCTCTAAAGTTATACATGACATTCAAGGGGGATTCAGTTCTTAAGACAGGACATTGGGATGAAAATCCAGCCCAATGGATTGAGCCAATGTGAAAAATTGAGATTGCTACCCTTAGAAGCACGAGAGCAGGTGGGACTATATCCAAGGTGTTATGGGGGCAAGCATTGCAAAGCTTACCTGAACAGGAGGGGAGGAGAGAGAACTATTGACATTGCCTCTGTTAGGATCATTTGTCGAAGTAGGGCACATCTGAGACTGCAAGTGCAGTCAGTGGACTGTGGATCTGGCTTTGGGCCATTAGAGAAAGCAAGGCTACAGCTGGCATTCTAGGCACACAGCTCGTGAAAAGCCTGGAGAGCCAGCCCAACTCACCAGCCTAAAATTTGTCCATGTTCTGTCTCCAAATAAGGGCTGCCTTCAAAACCAGACAAAATACTGCAAGAACATGAGTTGGCATCTTCAGTCTTCCAAAGAAGGCAAGGCAGTCGCCCTCAGGTTTCTAAGTCGATCTCACAAGCTGGTGCTGTGCCGATTCCATCATTGAAGTCCTATTTCGGGGCACTGGGAGAACCATTGAAGGCAAAAATAAATGTATAGGGCAGTTCTGTTGGGGTCTAATCAGTGCTGCTTTTTGCTAGACGGGAGTGAATACGTTGAATTCCACTCCACTCACTTCCAGATGACATAAATGGGAGACATTCATCATCTTCCCCATAGGCAGGAAGCAAACAAAAGTTTTGTATCTTTTTAATTAATTTGTCAGTCAGAAGAAGAACATATTGATAAAGCCATTAGGAAACATATTGATTGCAATTATCAATCATTTCACAAATTTGGGAAGGCACTTCCCGGCTGGGGATTGATCACTGGAGAGACTGGCTCTAATGATCTCAGTCATTATCACAGCAGAGCAGCAGCTAAACCCAAGCACTTATGTCTAGGAGCAGCCCACGGAGAACCTCAGCCCCTGCAGTGAAGGTTTACAGCTCAAATATATAAAGTTTCATTACTCAAGAAAGTGGAAAGCAAGTAAATTTAGGGAACAGATTATTCCTGCCTCCCATCTCTTCTTTGGCTTACCTTCAGCTTCTAAAACTTTCCCAAGGCCAGTTCATTCCAGAAAACTATCAAAAAGAGTTGAGAAAAGTTCCTCTTTGGAGTTTGGAGCAGGTAGTTATCTGAATAAAAATGTAGACGACATGGAGAAGGCACATGGGTAAAGAAAGTGGAGGGCGAAAAGGGCTTTGCCATAGAAACGCTGAAGGAATGAGAGAAACAAACGCTTTTTCTCTGTTTCTCTGTTTCCAGAACTCTACTATTCTCTTTAAACATTACAAGTTTTGAAGAAGTGTTTGGATAGTTTTCATGGTAATGTACATAGCATCTAGCAGGGCATTACGTGTGTATAGACTGACTTGGTGTGTGTCAGAAAAAGTCATAGGCTAGAAGGGGTCTGATTATGGCAAATTCCCAGTTCTCGGACAAAGGAGAAGAAGCTTGGTACATGTTAAGCTAAATGGCTTTGAAATTGTAACTGGAATAATGCAGTCTTGAGGAAGCTCCATGGTCAAAGAGGCTTTTTACTTCTGCACAAAGGTAAACAGGAAATGAGACCCTGGCAGTGATTCTTTCAACCCAGGACCATGGGGATCAGATATTGGAAAGTTGATAGTATTGAATTCTATCACAGAAAATTATAAAACATTTAAGGTATATTTTGTTCCTACAAAATGTACGATTTCCTTGTTAAGTTTCTTATTCACCTTAGTGTAGTTATTCACTCAATATACACTTATTGAGCACCTGCTATGTGCCAGGCACTAAGTTAGGCTCAGAAATGACAAAGTTAATAAATTCAGAGATCCTGCCTTTAAGGAATACATAAGCCACAGTGTCTTAGTTCAGGCTGCTATTTTTAAAAAAATCATAAACGGGGTGGCTTATGAACAACAAAAGCTTGTTTCTCAGGGTTCTAGAAATGAGAAGTCCAAGATCAAAGTGCCAGGAGATTTGCTGTCTAGTGAGGTCCCCCTTCCTGGTTCATAGGTGGCTATCTTCTCACTGTAACCTCACATGATGGGAGAGGTGAGGGAGCTCTCTGAGCCTTAGTTTTTAAGGGCACTAATGCCATTTATGAGGGTTCCACCCTCATGGCCTGATCACCTCCCAAAGACCCTGTGTCTCCAAATACCATCACATTGGGCATTAGGATTTAACATATGAATCTGGGGTGGGGGGGGATATAAACATTCATTCTGTAGCACATGGGAAGAACAGACATGTAATCAAGCTATGAAATATATAGGAGAGTATGTGTTAGTCACTCTTGCCTCAAGGCACACTAGTTACTATTTAAAGTGTGGTCCTGAGCTGCCAACTGCTAGTTACTGGTCTGTGAGGAGACAAATACAGAAATTAAGAGTATTCCAACCTTTAGAATATAGTAGCCTTTAGACACTTTTAGAGCAATTTGAAATCACCACAACACCCAAGCATGTGGTCACTTTTCTAATAATTTATCTATATTGGGTGTTTCAAAAATATCAAACTGTGACAGGTGGGAATTTTTTAAAAATTATCCCTTTACCTCAGACCTTCTGAGATACACCCTTTAAGGTTTTAGGGCCTTCATATTAAAACTAAGAGAAATTAAACTAAACGAGCAAGTCAGAACACTTTAAAATTCTTTACCATCCCTCATAAACTGTAAGGGATTAGACAGTTTTCCTTTCTTTCTTTTTTTTTTTTAAGACAGTTTTCTTAAAATGGAATCATTGCAAAGTCCAGAACTCTGTTTAACACACTGAGTGCCATGTGAGCTGTATTTAACTCAGGCTAGTTTTGAGCCTGGGGCATCATGATGGAAAACCCTGCAGTTGGTTTCTGAAAATCTTACTTGTTGATGTTCTTATTGTTACAATTAATATTGAAAATTTAATTCTAAAAACGTGGATTGTGTTGCATATAACTCACACACAGAAAACAATAAAAAATAACAAATCAGAAAGGATCATTTTGTTTTAATAAAACACTGTGGCCCCAGGGGAAAAAATTATTTTTCCTAGTGTGGCAGTCAATGTGTTAAAGACTTTCTTTTAGTTCATCACTAAAAGCCTGGGAGTCTGCTAGTTATATAAGAACCTCAAACAAGTTTTATTTATCCTGCACAGTATTTTTTAATTTGATGTTATATTGTACATTTAAAATTTAGGGAATTTCAGAAATATCTAGATGATTACTTAAAAATAAATTAGAAAATGTGACAACGTGAGCCTACAGCCCACAGGGTTGCAGCCGGGCAAATGAACTCCTTATCCCTGTAGCTGGGTTCCTTTTTGAGTTGCCTGCCTGCTCTCTGTGGGTGTTTGAGTTTACCACCCCTGCTTGTCTTCATTTTATTGGTCTAGTTGAAGATGTTATTACATCCCTGCCAGACCCCCATGTCCTTCCTGTCTTTAACTTTTGGGGCTAAAATAGGAAACTAGGGTCTCCTCTGGTAAATGAAATGTAGGCAACTTGTAATTTTCAGAAACAGCATTCAAGTCTTGGTTTCGGAAAGTCCGAGGTAATCAGAAAAATTAGAGTTTTTGCAAATGCCACACATTATGGACAACTTCTAAAAACAGGGGTAATAAAAGCCCTTACTCTTGAAGTATAAGGAAGAAGAGATTCTGCATCAGAGTGAACTCTTAGGAGAAAAACTTGAGACGCCTAGATTTCCCCTTAGAGTCTCTTGGCTTGATGAAGCTTTATTCACTCCACAGGTGCAAACACTTTCTATAGAAAGTGTGGATTTCATTGTGAACAAAAGTCCCTACTGTTATGGAGCTTACTTTCCAGTGGAGAAAGACGAATAATAAACACTCCACCAAAAACATAAATAATGTACTTCAGTGTAACAAAGAAAGCAAAATAGGGCAAGAGGATAGAAAGTAACTGGGTATTTGTGTTGCAGAGAAATGATATTTTAACTCTGGTGGTCAGAAAAAGATTCTTCAAAGGGATGACGTTTGAGCTGAGGCTAGAATGACAAGGAGGAGACAAGCACGTATAGATTGTGTGGGCCACAAAGAGTTATAGACAAGAACAACATGAAAGACTAGTGGGGATATACTAAAGTCACTGAAATGAACAAAAGCAAAAGCCATGAACTCAGATACCTACAGACAGGTAGACAGGGAGCCAACTGAAAGGAGGGAACTCAGAAGAAGATTCCAGGCAGAAGGGAAGGACGTGCACAGGTTCTGAGACAGGAGGAAGCATGACGTACTTACCATAGGTCTATAAGTCTTCTTTGTTTTTGTTTTTTCTAAATTTCCCCAGGACTCTCAGAAACCACTGCTGATAGAATAAAACATAATTTACCAACTTTAGCTTACTCCCTATAATCTCTACTGTGCGTTAACCTTCCCTTCCTCTCCGTGCCATTCCCCAGTATTTTATAACATCTCTGTCAGTACCAGCACCACTATGACCAAAGTCTAGGGCAAAAGCCTGAATTTACTGCCAAGCGATATTCCAAGTAATGACAGCTAATCAGGTGTGAAATGTCCAGGCATAAAATGGAAGGAGTGTTATTTGAAAATTTTTACTAATCCTACACACACATTTTAATAATACATGTCCTTTAAATGGCCTGGGTGAATTTCATTATCAAAGAAAAAATTTTTTAAAAATTTAAATACCATTTGTTTAATGCTAAACAAATATTAATCAGCAATTGGACATTTAAAACCTTTCCTATTGGAACAGAATTTATTCAGAATCCATACTTAAAAAGCCGAGTATCAATCACAAGTTCCCCCAAAATTACATTATGTACCATAGAAGGCTAAAGAATGAATGTTATCTCGTGTTAAAAAAATTAATCATCACTGTGATTTTCTTATAGCTTGCTAACATGGAATCAAATCACTAACATTAATATCCCAGAGTAACTCATATGAAACTGCAAAATGGTTTGAATGTAAAACTAAAAGGAGAGATAATCACTATGAGAATATGAAATTATATAATTCATATTTGAAGATTAAAAATAATGAGAATATTTAATAACTTCCTTCAGTGAGAGGAATTATTTATGTTGATACAAAGAGTATAATTAAATAGAAGAGCATGAAAGACCAAGAAAGCTGAATACTAGTGTGAAAACTCCCAGGTGGTGGGAAATACACAAATTATCTTGTTTTTTTTTTTCAATATTTATTACACAGCCTGTTTTCCAAATGGTGCCATTTATGAAATTCCAAGCATATTCACCTTAGTGAAGGATCTGGCATGGTTTGTAGATGCAGAGAAAAAATGGTTAGAACTATGGAAGCTTGCCTTTGAATAGTTGCCCCACCTCCCTTTCAACATGACTTTTTAATACAGTTCAACTACCAATCACTAGGAAGTTACTTAGGATGAGGCACTATGTTACATGCAAAGATGAAACTCAAATTTTGCCTTCCTGTCCAGGGTATCAAGTCATAAATTTTCCACTTTCCATACAAGCCCATCAAAATTTCCAGTCTCTTATCTAGAAAAAAAAAAGAGAGAGAACTGGATTTAAGTAATTCACACTGAATTTGAATGACTAATAAGCCTCATCTACTAATCTCTGCGTCTGAGGTTGTTTTCAGAACTGTGGAGGTTAAACTATGCATGAACAAGCCAGAAGTACTGGGGAATTAAGACCAGACTGGAGCAGCACTCAACCAATGACTCTAGGGAATTGGTAAGTAAGTACCCCCCAGTAAGTACCTCCTTCCTCCTCAGGTTAGAGAATCCTAGGAGATGTGTTTATATGTTTCCCGAGTTTTCCTGTAGGCTTAAGTTCTAGCCTTCCACTATGGGTGATGGTACCTACAATGCACCCATTATTGGCTGGTTTACCTGCTCTGTTTCACTTCTTCTCTCTCCTACTAGTGTTCCTTACATATACCAAATAAACTACTGGCACCTAAGTGTTTGCCCCAGGACCTGCTTTTAAGGGACCAAAACTATGATAACATGCATTCAGATACTTGGATATCAGAAGATAAGTTTGTTTGGCCCAATGGACCTTCTCAATACAAGTAGGTGAGGGGAAACTGTGATGGAGGGGCTTCCCTACTCCCATTGCCTACATCAGCACCCACCTTTTCATGACTGGCCTCCTCTCTGTGATCTTGTTTCTGTCCCACTCAGCCTTTGGACCATCCCAAGTCCCTACCTCAAGCCCCAAGCATTCTCTGCTGCTCTCTAGCCACAGTGATCTCTTCCACATCTGGAATTGTGTTTTATTTATTGTTTGTGCCACTTTCCTCACAGTTATCATCAGAAGAGAACCTCAGATGATTTTCTACATGGAAGAGATGAACAGGTGAGTTCCCTGTGTAGTATCTCTCCAGTCACTTCTTTTGCAAGGCCACGTTTCCCTGAAGGGACAGGCTGAGAAGCTTTATGTCAAGGCTTCAAAATGTCCTCACTTCTTCAGGTACCTGAAATCTGAACCTTTACCTGGCCCTAGCTGCCCGTGAGTTCTTTTCTGAAATTATTTATGGTTCATCGATAGGAATGATTTGTCTGTGATTTTTTTGATATTATCTTTTCATTTGATTCCCTTGAAAACAGCATTTATTTTTAAAACTTTATTTCTCAAAAGACTGATCCTCTGCCAACATCCAAATCTAAACTTCTTCCCCACCTGTCTTTCAGGAGAAACCCTGCCACACACCCGACCACCGACTCTTCCTCAACTAGTTCACAGAGCTGTCAGTTTCACAGGCTGCAATTGGATGCAAGTTTCCTGATGTTGAGATTGACTTCATTCTGCTTCTGAGCAATCGATATCCTTAATTCTACTTTGGTTTAAAAGCATCCATAATATCTACCCTAACCATAATGGACCTCTCTACAGCAGAAATGAAATCCAAGTTAAGTCTTTCTTTTCAGAGGCGCAAATCTGCATGCACCTTCCAAGCGTGTACTTAGCTTTTCAATTAACTTCTGTGTTTTTGTTTACTTTTCATAGAGCAAGGCTGATAGGAGAGACTTCTTTATGATTTTTCTAGTTAGCTATCTTCTTAAATATCTGATAATTTCTAATTGTCTTCCAACCAGATTTCTTCCAGGACTTTCCAGGTTCCAAATATTTAACCATATAAAGTCAGCCATGCTTTGCACTTGGAGCAATAATCCTACAATGCTGCATCTTCACATTGTAATCTTCTGGTCTCAGGACACCTAAGCCCTCACACTTCAAGATGCCTACTTTCTCCCTGTGTACATAAAATGTACTGCTGTTTCCTAGCAGTAAAATCTTGAAGGCCTCCTCCTAGCCAGATGGATCTAAAAGACAGCTGTGTTTGCCATGATTTTTTTTTTTACTGCAAAATATACACATGCCACAGAAACTGGTATCCCATTTTCATGCTGCTGTTGCTCCAGAATTTTTTCAATCTGTTTCTGAAGCTGTTCTGATAAAACATCATACAAAAAAATGTAGTAATTGTCTTTTTCCTTCCAAACAGCATCTGGAGTTGATTCTCATTATACTACAGGACTCTGTGACAGCCCTCTTTGTTTAGCGGGTTTCTCCATTCTGTTTCCAGGTTCTGTGTACATTTCCTAGCCCCTAATTGGATAGCTTTCTGCTTCAGTTTTCCTGTCCTGCCCCTCAACGTCCCTGGCTTGGTTCACATTTTCCCTTTGAATTTCACTGCTCATGTGATTTGTCTGTGGGATGTTCTCCAGCTCCTGTACCTACAAAAGCAACCAAAGAGCATTTGGGAAGAAACAAATAAGAACTTAGCAAGCATTACAATTTGTTTCTATAAGTGAACTGGTTTTCATAACTTTTGAAAAAAATTGGGGACCTGGTGAAAATCATGCAGTTCAATGCAAATTACAGCTGTGGAATTAATATGATTAAATAATAGGGTGGTCTAGAACCGGTCCACTTTGCTCCACCATTTACCAGCTGTTAAGTAGCTGCTATTTATGACCTTGCACAAGTTTCTTAACCTCTCTGTTTCCATTTTCTCATCTGTAAAATGGGTAACAATGGCACCTATCTCATAGGCTGGTTGTAAGGATTAAATGAAAAAAAATACATGTCAATAATCACCTAACTTGTCATAAATATTAGCTCTATGCAGTAACACCTTTTTTCTGATGAAGATGGTATGGGAGAAGATAGATATGTCTGTAAGGAAGTGGACTTCCTTATACCAAATCCCTAAAACTTAGAGGCTTCCCCTCCCATGTTGTAACCACAGACCTTCCCAAGCTGTACTGCTAAGTGTTCCATATAAACAAGGTCAAATGACCTCTGTGGGCAGGTTTGTTCCCAAGAGAAAGGGGAAGGAAGAAATTGGAGTGTACATGCTGGGTTTCTCCTTCCCAAATGCCCACTGAGATTAAGTCACATCTCTAGAGAATGTGAGTGAGGGGATAGGGGCAAGAAAGGAGTGAAAGGCAAATGGAACTATATCCACAAGAAAGGAAACAAAAACACCAGGCGTGGGAAGAAGCTCTCCTCCCCAAATAGGCTGGAAGTTATTACATCACAAGACTGGCCAACAGTCAGTCATATTAGAGAAGAAGCCAAAACGCAAGTTCACAGTCCTATCATCAAAGCCTTGTTTTCCTATCTCCTGCCCTGAATTTCTGAAAGAAAAAGAGTCAGGAAGAAAAAAAAGAGAGAAAAGAATTACCCCACAAGCCCACATTTGAGTTTTAAATAACTCAATTTTTCTCCAATTTGATATGTCTATTATGTTCTCTGACATTCCAGGAAGTCCTGAAAAACTGAAAAATACAGCCAATGCTGAAAGGTGTTTTTTGGTACCACAGGTATACATCAAATCATGGGAGTAAGAATTGACATCTGCTACATCCACTTTCCCTTTCCATCCCAGTCTCATCAAAACTGACCATAGACAGTGTGACAAATTATTAATTGACATACTCTTAAGCAAAGTGACCATAGATGTTATTGTTTAATGTGTTTTGTGGGGAATGTTAAGTATGAATTTTTGTGGTTCTGTTTTGTTTAATTCCTTAAATCCACATTATATAATGGTCAAGCCTCCTATTTTCTCTTTGTCTTGCTTTCTTTAAACACCTTCTCTGTCTTTGTCAAGGTTGTGGCAGAAAATTTTATTTCTCCCTTTTCGCAACATGCCCAACCAAGTGCATTAACTTGTAATCTAGCTGATACCCATTTTTTTCCCTTCTCCCTCATCTACTCTATTTTCTCCATCTTGTGGGTGTTTTGCTAGATTTCAGAAATAAGTCCAAGTGGAAAATAAAAACTAAATGATTCCCCTGAACTTATACAGAAGTATCGTCTTCTGATGTGAACATAGGCCTTGATAAAGAAAGACTCATGTGCTGAAACCCTGGCTAACCCAAAGTCTAGAGATCTAGGTGAGATTGGGTGATAATAACACGAGAGGCCTACTTGACTCACAAGGGAATCACTTGGAGAAGAGAGATATTTGGGAAAGCATCTTGAGCTCTAGAGTGGTAGCATCAAAATAGAAACAAACATTTTTTTAAATTATTTTTTCCAGATAGCTCAATGTAATGTTAAGAAGCCTCATGAGTATATAAATGACATATGATCTCGATACTCCCTGCCTCTTCTCTGACACTCCCAAATTAAAACATTCCTTCAAAGAATTTCCAAAAGAATACAAAATACTACCACCATGACCAAGTAGTCAATAATTTTTCTTTAAATAGGCTTTCTCTCTAGGGTGCTAGCTTTCTTTCTCATTAAGAGATAATAGTCCCAATTGCAGATTCTGGGAAGATGGTCAAATAGGGAACACCAGGAATCTGACAATAATTGCAATGGCAGAATCTTTCTGATGGAACTATTTTGGAACTCTGGAGTTTATTGAAGGTTTGAAACTTCCAGGGAAAGGCTTGGATGGCAAATTGCTATTAATTTTGGTCAATTGGTCAATTTTAACTCTTAACATAGTAACAGCTACCCACATCCACTCCCAGCCCCATAGCAGGCATCTGTGCATATATTTCTGGAGCAACCTACACACAATTTGTGGGAGCCAGGATGGGCAAAAACACCCCTGCCTTCCAATATTGAGTATCTGTACTCTAATTGATGGTTTTTGTTTCTGATCACAGAGATGCAGACAAAAAGTTAGGTGGCCATTTTTGTTCTCCAATCAAAGATTCAGATTGGCAGAATGGGTTTTAAACAAATGACCCAACCATATGCTCTCTACAAGAGACTCACTTTAGATACAAAGACACAAGTAGACTTAAAGTGAAAGGATGGAAAAAGGTATTCCATGCAAGCAGTAATCAAAAGAGAGCAAGGAGTGACTATACTAATATCAGACAAAATAGACTTTAAATAAAAACAGTTTATAAGGCAAAGAAGGACATTATATATTAATAAAAGTTTGAATACAGCAAGAAATATAACAATTATAAATAGTTACACAACTAATGACAGACCATCAAAATGTATGAAGCAAAAAGTAATAGGACTGAAGGGAAAAACAGTTCTACAATAATGATTGGAGACATCCATACTCCACTCTCAATAATGGTATTAATAAAACAACCAATTAGAAGATAAATAAGGAAGTAGAGGACTTAAACAGTGCAATAAACCAACTAGATCTAATGGACATACACAGATCACTCCATCCAACAAAAACAGCATACAAATTCTTCTCAAATGTGCATGTGACATTTTCTAGAATAAACCATATGTTAGCCCACAAATTAAGTTTTACTAAATTTATAAAGATAGATATCTAAAGTATCGTTTCTGACCACAATGGAATGTAGTTAGAAATAAATAACACAAGTAAACTGGAAAATTTGCAAAATTATAGCAATTAAACAACATGCTCATAAATAACCAATGGATCAAAGATCAAATTACAAAGTAAATTAGAAAATACTTAGAGGTACATGAAAATGAAAATACAACATGCCAAAATTTATACAACACAGCAAAAGAAATGCTAAAGGAGAAATTTATAGCTATAAATGTTTATTTACTTTAAAAAACAAGAAATATCTCAAACAGTTTAAATTTACAATTTAAGGAACTAAAAAAAGGAAAAACAAACTAAACCCAAAGCTAGAAGAAGGAAGGAAATCATAACATTAGAGCCAGAGATAAACGAAATAAAGAATAGAAAGACAGTAGAAAAAAAAATCAATGAAAACAAAAGTTGGTTCTTTGAAAAGATCAACAAAATTGACAAGCTTTTAGCTAGATGGACAAATTTAAAAAGAAAGACATCTCTGGCAGGGCGCGGTGGCTTACACCTGTAACCCTAGCACTCTGGGAGGCCGAGGCGGGTGGATTGCTCAAGGTCAGGAGTTCGAAACCAGCCTGAGCAAGAGCGAGACCCCATCTCTGTAACAAATAGAAAGAAATTGATTGGCCAACTAAAAACACATAGAAAAAATTAGCCAGGTGTGGTGGCGCATGCCTGTAATCCCAGCTACTAGGGAGGCTGAGGCAGGAGGATCACTTGAGCCCAGGAGTCTGAAGTTGCTGTGAGCTAGGCTGACACCACGGCACTCTAGCCTGGGCAACAGAGTAAGACTCTGTATGTATGTATGTATGAATGAATGAATGAATGAATGAATGAATAAATAAATAAATAGAAAGACATCTCAACTAACTAAAATCAGAAAATAAAATGGAGATGCTACGACTGTTCCTACAGAAATAAAAAGCCAGGCAAAAATACTACAAGAAAACTACAGACCAATAGAACTCATGAACATTGATGCAAAAATGCTCAACAAAATAATAGCAAATTGAATTTAGCAGCATATTAAAAGGATTATACACCATGACCAAGAGGTATTTATTCACGGAATATAAGCATAGTTCAACATACAAAAATTGATCAATGTAATAATTGCGTTAACAAAATGAAGGGGGAAAAGACACATAATCTCAACTAATTCAGAAAATAGCATTTGACAAAATTCAACTCCTTTTCGTGATAAAAACACTGGAAAAACTAGGAATAGAAGGAAACTACTTCAACGTAATAAAAGTCATGTATGAAAAACTCACAGTAAATATCATACTTGATGAAAAACTAAAAGTTTTTCCTCTAAGATCAGAAAAAAGGTAAGGATGCCTGCTTTCACCCCTTAGATTCAACATGGTACTAGAAGTTCTACCAAGCACAATTAGGCAAGAAAAAGAAATAAAGGCATCCAAATTGAAAGAAAAAAGTAAAATGATCTCTGTTCACAGATATGTATATAAAACCCTAAAGATTCCACAAAAACTCTTATAACTGTTAATATTAAGTGAATTCTGAAAAGTAGCAGGATACAAAGTCAACACACATATATCAGCTGCATTTCTATACACTAACAATGGACAATCTGAGAGAAAATTACAAAAACCATTTATAATAGCAGCAAAAACAATAAAATATTTAGGAATTAACTTGCCAAGGAAGTGAAAGGCTCATACAATGAAAACTATAAAACATTGCTGAAGAAAATTAAAGAAGACATAAATCAATGGGAATACATACTATGTTCATGGACTGGAAAACTTGAGAGTGTTAAAATGTCAGTGCTACCTAAAGCTATCTTCAAATTCAATGCAATCCTTATCAAAATCCCAATGATGTTCTTTGCAGAGATAAAAAAAAAAAAAGCACCCTAAAATTCATATGATATTTTAAGGGATCCCAAATACTCAAAACAAATTTGGAAAAGAACAATGTTGGATTCACACCTCCTGTTGCAAAACTTACTACAAAGCTACAGTAAGCAAAATAGTGTGGTATTGACATAACAACAGACATATACACCAATGGATCAGAGAGCCACGAAATAAACCCTGGCATGTATAGCCAAATGGTTTTTGACAAGGGTGTCAAGACCATTCAATAGGGAAAGAACAGTCTTTTCAACAAATAGTGCTGTGAAAACTGGATATCTACATGCAAAAAAGTTAAACCTTTATCTAATGTCATATACAAAAATGAACTCAAAGTGGATCAAAGACCTAAATGTAAGACTTATTAATAAAACTATAAAGCTCTTAGAAAAAAACATAGGGCAAAAGCTTCACAACATCAAATTTGGCAATAATTTTTAGGATATGACATGTAAGGCACAGGCAACAAAAGACAAAATAGACAAATTGAATTTCATGAAAATTAAAAATTTTCATGCATAAAAAGACACTATCAACAGAGTAAAAAGGCAACCCATAGAGAGTGAGAAAATAGTGTATTAATGGTATGATTATACGAATCATATTAGATATGTTGACAATACAAAATAACACCGAAATTATGTAAATGTCCTTTGCGAATTTTAAAATGAGTTTCCTTTCATTTATACTAAAATATGCAGTCAATTGCAAGGTATAAATCATCTATTTCCCCAGGGCATGTTTATCAGTTCCTTACATTAAACATTACAATTTCCAAAAATCAAAACAGAGCTCAAACTTTGTCTCACTTTAGTCATAAAACAAACTAAACTATTGTTTAAGTCTGTACATTAAAAAAATTTTGGATGTGGATAGGGACATGAATAAAATGTGTTTCAGGATGGAAAAAAATAGGACTATATTAGATCATGAGGATGTGATTCACTCTCTCAAAGATGTGATGGCCTCATAAACCTTCAGAGACTGCTGGGTGCTTTAGCAGCATACCTGACTAGTGTCGCCAGATAAAATACAGGACACCCAGTTAAATCTGAATTTCAAATATGCAATGAATAATTATTTTAGCATGATTGTGTTCCAAATATTATATAAGACACACATCAAAAAATTATTCATGATTTATCTGAAATTCAAATTTAACTGAGCATCCTGTGTTTTTATTTGCTAAAGATGGTAACTCTACAGCTGACCTTTCATCACCCATTGGGCTTTTATGCCCTGTATTTGATTAGCTATTTTGTCTTACTTCAGATATATGACATAATTGTGTCTAGTCTTTTTTCTAGTGCTTCTGTCAGTTGAGTTGGAGAGTGCTGTTTTCATGGAACCCATCAATTATTAAATCTTCAAGGGAAGCATCCTTCTGCTCAGACACTTCCTGTTTACCAGAGCAGAGATTGCTTTTCCAGTCCCTTTACTGACACCCCTGAAAATCTGTATCCATGAAGCTAAAATTAGGGTAAAATGAAGTGGACCTTTCATTACATACCTCATCTCTAACTGGACCCTTAAAAGTAGGAATGTTTCTAGGACTTCGAGCACTATGTCGAATAGAAGAGGGGAAAGTGGGCATCCTTGTCTAGTTCTGGTTCGAAGTGGGAATGATTTCAATTTTTCCCCATTTAGTATGATGTTGGCTGTAGGTTTGTCATAAATGGATTTGATAATTTTAAGGAATGAGCCACCTATACCTATTTTGTTAGAGTCTTTATCATAAAAGCGGGTTGGACTTTATCAAATGCTTTTTCTGCATCTATTGAGAGAATCATATGGTCTTTGTTCTTGGTTTTATTTATGAGGCAAATTGCATTTACAGATTTGCGAATGTTGAACCAGCCTTGCATCCCTGGAATAAAGCCCACTTGGTCGTGATGAATTATTTTTTTGATGCGTTGCTGAATTCGGTGGTATTAAGGGTTTCCAAGTTGGTGCAGATGAGATCAAACTCTCGCTCTTTGCTGATGATATGATATTATATCTCGAAAAACCCATGGACTCTTCCAAGAGACTCCTTGATTTGATAAATGAATTCGGTAAAGTCTCAGGTTATAAAATCAATATACACAAATCAGAGGCATTCATATATGCCAAAACTAGTCAAGCCGAAACTCAAATCAAAAAGGCAATACCTTTCATTATAGCCTC